>VYZT01060194.1:0-18471 GCA_013400735.1 Pomatostomus ruficeps | reverse complement strand
GGCTTGTTTGGGCTCGACATAGAATTAATATGTAACCAGAAAAATAGGAAGTTTTGTGTAAGAAAACTGGGGGTCAGACTCTTCTCCCAGGTAACCAGCAGCAGGATGAGAGAGCACAGATTTAAGTTGTGCCAGAGGAAGTTTAGGTTGGACATTAGGAAGAATTTCTTCACAGACAGGATGCTTGGACAGTGGCATGGGCTGCCCAAGGATGTGATGGAGTCACCGTCTCTGGAGGTTTTTAAAGAGAGACTGGACGTGGCACTCGGTGCCAGGGTCTGGTTGACTGGGTGGTGTTGGGTCACAGGTTGGACTCGATGGTGTCAGAGGCCTTTTCCAACCTGATTGATTTTGTGATCATCACCGACTCAGCAGGGAGAGGAGACAGCAGGGAGAGTGACAGGACACAGGGGAATGGCTTCACACCGACAGAGGGGAGGCTTGGGTTGGATATTAGGAAGAATTGCCTCCTTGTGAGGGTGGTGAGGCCCTGGCACAGGGTGCCCAGAGCAGCTGTGGCTGCCCCATCCCTGGAAGTGTCCCAATTCCAGGCTGGATGGGGCTTGGAGCACCCTGGTCTGGTGAGAGACGTCCCTGCCCATGGCAGGGGGGTGGAGCAGGATGGTCTTTAAAGTTATTTCCAGCCCAAACCATCCTGTTATTTTACGATGTTGCTGAAAAGCTTCATCCCTGTGATCCTGTGCCATCCAGAGAGATGGCCACAGGAATGAAATAATTCGTGTTTGGGGTCTTTTCATCAGTGCTGTGAGTTAGCAGAGGTCACGAGTAGGTTCTGCTTGGGCCTGCACAGTGAGTGATGGTGCCCTCTGACACTGACCTCAGGTGCTTGAATTTATTCATGACTGAGGCCTTTCACTGTGCTGCTGGTGCTGGCAATGGTGTGTCATTAGTAATGAGCTGCCTCAACTCTTTGGATTGGAAATCCGTGCAGAGGGATGAACATAGAGGTGTGTTTTTAATTCAAAAGTAGTTTGGATAGGAAGGGTCTGAAAATTGTCTATTCCACATCGTTTTGGTAGTCAGGTACAATTAAAAATAAGCTAATGCAGCTGCTTAATAATAGCACAAATTGTAATTTAAATAATTGTCTCATTTCCCACATAGCCCGTAAGTGGCACAGAAATGGCATCAAGAAGCCCAAAACCCATAGATACGAATCTCTCAAAGGGGTGAGTATTTCTATTGATATCCCCAGGCTGTTGAGTCACTGAGGCTTAACTGAAAAAAAACCAGGATTTTTATTATTTTGCCTCACACATTTTTTGCAGACAGAGGCCTGTGTTCCAGGGGGTCAGAACCACGGTGGGGTTCAGTTCTTTTACTTTCCTGATACGCAGCTGTGATATTTCCAACCCACGTGGAATGGCTTGTATGGCTATAAAACTGCATTGCAGTCAGTGTCCAGTTTGTCCTGTCCTGCTCTGGTGGCTCTCACTGGGTGCTGCTTCCAGTAAAACAAACACTTGCCAGTTAAATGGTTCCTTTCCCCTCTTCCTCCCCTCTTCCTCCCCTCTTCCTCCCCTCTTCCTCCCCTCTTCCTCCCCTCTTCCTCCCCTCTTCCTCCCCTCTTCCTCCCCTCTTCAATATTGTTTTACTGTCTGTACTAATCCAGATCATTTCACCCACAAAATAAGGGGAATTTGCATTTCTGGGCAAAAGACACGAAAGTGAGAGTATATTGCTTTTTCTGAGAATTATCCAAATGATACAACACGATCCTTTTCCACCCTTGAAAGTGAAAACATGACGTTTGTTTGGGGAGGGTTGTGTTTATATTTGCTTTGTAGATGTCATGACCTACAGAGCTTTTAGGAAGTGATGTAAAAATTTGTCTTCGCAAAGCTCAGTGAGGGTTCAGTCCTGCCCCTCCTGCAGCTTTGCTCATCCTGTTCTTTCTGTGTGTTTACTGCTGGGGTTTGGGATTTTTTGTTTGTTTATGGCAGTTAAGGAAAATAGCTATTAAAGCCTGGTTGCAGATGGCTAAAATAATTTTGTTGAAAAATCAGAAAAGTCTGAACTAGTCACAGCCAGCATTTGGGAATAATTAGAACAATATGGAGTTACAGATGTTTTTATATCGGTCTCTTCCACAACATGGCTTATTTTTACCTTGTTTTTATAGGTTGATCCCAAGTTTCTGAGGAACATGAGATTTGCAAAGAAACACAACAAAAAGGGGCTGAAGAAGATGCAGGCCAACAATGCCAAGCAGGCAGCTCAGCAGGCTGCTCAGCAGAAAAAGGACTGATGTGATTTAATAAAGAAGAACCAGTTTTCTTACTGGCATGTGTGTTACAGCATTTTTTAAAAATAAAATTGTATGTAACAAAGTTTTCACCTCCTGAATTTGAGGAGAGCCCTCCAGAAGCCTTGTTTGAGTTGTATTTTAGCTGCCAGCTGTGCACCAGGCCTGTGAGTAGTGATCCAGGGGAGCCTGACTGGCTGGGAGTTCCCTGGATTGTCCTTTTGAAAACTGGGCTGATGTTTTCTTAATCACGTGCCATAACTTTTATGCTAATTCCCGATGTTGTTACAGCCAGGTGAGATTTTCAGGGGCTGTTACATGTCTGCTGCTTTGCTGTGTGGGTATGGTTCCCCACAGCTGTGGGAATCCCAGGAAATGGGAGGGTAAGGAGTGCTGGCTGTGCTGTTGGACACCACAGGAGTTTGTGTTAGAGTTGGTGTGTCCTGAAATACTTGTAGATATTGAAGCATTGATGGAGCTATCCATGGGAACACGTAGGGGTTTGGGAATATACAAAATAGAATTTTTGTCATAGTGACTGGTTTTAGGGAATGTCTCTCACTCCAGTAACAAACAGAACTACTGTGCAATGAAACGTGCTGGCTTGGTGAGATGAGGGGAATAACGTGCAAAATCCCGGCAGGAGCTGAGCCCGGGTCTTGCTCCTGCTGTTGTGTACATCAGGAGAGGGCTTCGCTCTCCAGAGCTCCCTCAAAGCTGACTCAGGCGGTGCTTCCCACTACTGGCATGAGCCACCTGTCGAAATGCAGCCAACTGTTCCTGAAATTGCAGTTCCGGCGCTTGTCCACCCGGTGGGGCAAATCCATGGAGCCGCGCAAGGGCTGGAAGTTTGCAGGTACGTTCTGGCTGCAGTAGAGCAGCAAAACACTTGCTGGATGAAAAACTTAATTTTAACAGGAACGTCCAATTCATGTCGTTTATTTTTTGAATAGTTTACCAAATTACCAATTACCAAAATTACGTGTGTTAGTTTGAATTCTTTCTGGCTTAAATTCAAAAATCATTTACCAGTTACCATTTTTAATTGTTTTTGACTGATTACAAGAAAACCCACCCACCCCTAAACCAAGCAATATAAAGAGATTTACTAATTGAAACATGCAAGTCAAGGGGGTTGTAAAGTCAGGGAAGTATGCAGCCCTCAGCAGTCTGATTCCTGCTGTGCATCTCTTGGGCTGTTGTGGAGGTTGGTGTTTGTCAGCCTGTTACAAACAAGTGTTCGAGGAACTTTAAGAATCACCAGTAAAGGTATCAGTGAAAACCAGATTTAGTATTAAATGACAGCACAACAAAGTTCATTGGCAAAGTTCACTCTGCTGCTTACTAGATGGTTAAGGCACACGGAGAGTAGAGTTGTTGCTGGTATTGAAGGAGATGGAGTGGCTGGTCCAGCAAGGGTCAGTGTGCGCAGTCTGGTGTAGATGTGTTGTTACAAGAGAGAAAAAACCCCTCTGAACAGAGCACTTGGTGTTTGTCAGTCTGCACCTTTACCTGCCTATCTGCAGGTCTCCCACATGGTCTAAACTCTGCATTTTGAATCCCTAGCACTAAGATTTTCCTATATAAGAAAGGAGATTTCATCTCGACCTACTTGATGTCTTCCCCCGAGTGCTTGTGTTGTGGGAGTAGCTCACCCACAAGATGCAGTCTGAGGGACAAGAGGCAAGGGTCAGGCTGGGGAAAGGATGCTGGAATGTTAACGAGAAGCACAGGGCAAGATCTGGGCTTCCTGTGGCTCCAGGCAGCTCCCCCAGGCCTGCCTTCAGCAGCAGCCCTTTCATCTCGCTGCCCTTCATGCTGCCCTTCAGGGGGACAGCTTCCCAAATAAGGCCTTGCTGACTTTCTGACCAAAATAGCGGCTGCGTGACAAAATGCAGCGCGGAGGAACGTAACCTTAATCCCGGCATCATTGTGTAGCAAGAGACAGGAATTTGGTGAGCTTCCCCAGCAGGTCGGTGTCAGGTTTGTTGTTGTGTGCTCACTGCACACGTGGTGGTTCCACAGGACATGCCTGGATGGCAGTGACCACCTATTGCATTTGCTGACCCTGTGACACCTCAGTTCACAGCTTCCCTCCTTGCACAGTTGTCCCAGCCACGAGGGGAAAGCTGTGAAGGGGAGTTTGTGCTGGCGTTGCCTCCTGGTGGGTCTCCATCCTCTTTCTCTTGCCTTGTGAAATCATTTAAGTTCTGTTGGTGAAGTGAGGTTGGAGATCCTTTTTGGGGGCATTACGTATGCAGAGCCCAGGAGGGGGAACTAGCAGCTGTGGCCCACTTGAAACTATTCCTATTACGCAGAGCTCTGTCATCTTTGATATTTTAAAACTTCAAAACTCTGGTGATTAAGTGTTTGGTATCCTGCAGGAAGACAAAGAGCTGGAAAGCATCTCAGTGCTCAACAACTGCTGTATATCAGCGTATACATCTCATGCACGCTGCTGCTGTATGTCATGCTTGCTGCAGATTATTTCTCCCCTTTGCAATTAAGAGGGCTCAGTATCAAGTTCCAGTCTGGCACCTTTCTCTGCCCTGATTTAAAAAAGAAAAAGAGCAAAGGGCGTGTAACCAAATACCAAATCAGCTCGTTTGGCAAAGGTGAGCCATTGCTCTGAAAGCCAGCAGCACAGAACTGGGGAGGGGAAATCAAAACCCTGCAAAATGCTCTGATGGGGCAGAGTATTCACTGGGGACATTGATGTTCACAGTGATGATAAAAAGTGGGGCTGGATGTGTGTTGCTCTGTCCCCCTTTTCTCTCTTTTAATAGTGTGGTCAAGGAAAGGCAGCAACAGCACACGAGTTCTGCTTTGCCCCGGTTTCAAGGCTCTTGCAGGTGTTTTGCACCACGGGGGCTTTGGCTCGGTGAAGTGTTTACCTGATGTACCTTAGCTCACGTTACACTGCCCTGCTGGCAGATTTATGCAGAGTTTTTATTAGGACAGTGAGTACAGAGTTTCATCAGAGCTTCCTGCAGTCACTTGGTTCACACAGCAGAGTTTTACTGAGGGCTGAAGAGAGGCCTCAAATACACTGATAAAGCTGCAAACCAGGGCAGGAGTTAAATCTACAGCAAAGGCAAGCAGATAAATGGCCTGGGAACTGACAGGGTCTGGAGACATGGGCTGCACAGCTCCTGTCTCTGCTGGGGAGGTAAGAGCACAGAGATCTAGGGGCTGTTCTAGAGACTGGTAAATTACTTTTTGCCTGATTTTTAAAAAAATTTCAATTGCTTTTTTTTCCCCCCCAGACAATGAGAACACGTGTCACATTCCTTAAAGGCTTTTGGGCACCAGAAGTTCACTACACACGTGGGGAAAACTGTGAACTGGAGTTGCACAGATAGACAGATTCCTTAGAGTGGTTTTCGTTCACTGTTAGCACATCCCCTGCGTGGAGGCTCAGCCAGGCTGATCCTCCGGTGGTGAGTGTTTTTTCAGCCCGCTCACCCACTCGCTGGCCTGTCATGTCGTGTTACATTCCTCATGCAGTTGTTCCCATGTTTTGGCCAACAGTGAAATCCACCCACAGCTCCTCACCCCGCAGCATTTGCTGTCTGATGGGAGGACAGGCAGTGTGTTAAGGCAGTCCAGCCTGGCAGCAGTTTTCCTGGCTTCCCGACCTCCTGTTCTAAGGATGGAAAAAGCCTAAAGAGTCCCAGTCTATCTGCTTTTCTAGTGACAAGTTTTGGCTGCTACAAAACCTTTGTCTTCTCTCTCCAGCCACCACCTTCCCTGCTTTGCTCTTGGAAAAGGGTGGGCAGCCAGTCAGGCTGTGGCTTTCTGCTGCCAGTGCCATTGGGCCAAGGGGGAAGAGCCAAGACACAGGCCAGGCTCTTCCCAGCCGTCCTTTTCCCTGGGTCACAGCACAGTCCAGGCCACCAAGCTCTCTGAAAGGAAGGAGTTAACCTTATTTTTACTCTTGTTCACCCTCCAGGGAGCCAAAATCTATCAGTAAGCAGTGGAGAATATCTTGGAGGAGTCCTTTTTGGATGCTGGGGTTTGGCCAGGACAGAGGAGGGTAAGGGGGCTGTCAGTGATACCTGCTGTGATGAGAGTGCAGGGATGGGTTGCCCATGGGCTGGGTGGCCATGGGCACAGCTGGCATCATCTGGGCCCCTGGCTTAAACCCAGGTATTGGCAACTCTTGGGAAGTTCCCAGGCCTGGAGTAAAACATGAGGACCTTATATGCCCTCACAGGTTTCAGTGGGAAACAACTGCTGCTGCTGCACTGCAGAGGTGGAAAATCTTTCATCTCTAGGCTAGAGATTCCTCAGAAACAGAATCTGTTAACACCTGGAAGCATTTCCTGTCCCAGGGTTCTTAGACCCAGCATATTTTCACTGGCTTCTGCTGCACCTGTAGTCCTGCTGAATCTGCAAAGCTTTGGCATCAAGGGCATTAGAGCTGTTTCCAAAATACCCTGGGTTTCTAGCTGACAGGTTCATTTTATTAGTTTTTCTGTTGTTATAAGCCTTGGTTGAGTGAAATATTTAGTGCTGCTTGTCCAGAGGAAAGATGCAGCCACGTCCTTCCAAACAATTGACCACCCCTCTCATCCCTCTTTTCACCTCAGGCCTGTTTGCCCTGAATGGCAATATTTCATTATTGCTATAAATGAGATTGTGTCACAGATACTTTAGGGTGTTATTTCCACAGAAGTGAGGGGAAAAAAAAGCTGGTTTGGGGAGGAAAGGCAGAAGGACAATCCAGCAGACCTGGGGCACTGGCCCAGCAGCATGGCCACCCAGAGCTGAGGGCAGCATCGCTGGGGCTTGCACCGACACAGTCCCAGTCCTGTGTCTTGCCCTGCCAATGTTTATTTTGCTTGGGTAAACGATTGACTTTAGCAACACGACTGCAATGTGTGAGTTGTGCTGGGGCTGTAATTCGATGGGAGGAGGCAGCTATGTGCAGGGAGAGCTGCTAATGCTGCAGGAATGCTGCGCTTCCTTGGGATGAGAGGAGACGGTGCTCGGGGCCCCTGGGGACAGCACAGCTCCTTGGCCCTGCTGTCACCCTGTGCCTGGGAGCTGAGACCCAGAGTGGGGTCTTGCATTTCTCAGTGGCCCAAATCCATGTGATTTCTCAGGGAAAATTTGGTGTTTTCTTTGTTGTGGTCAGGCTCCCACCCAGGGCTGCAGGAGGACTTTGAGGGGCCAGCACCTGCCTCCTGCCAGGCTGGGAGACAGGAAGGAGCATCCAGTCCAGCTTAGGAATGACTTTTATTCATGTTTCCAGAGGAAATTGAGCTCTTCTTTCTGCATGTGCCACAGGGCGCCAATCAGGCTGGTGGGGAGGAGGACGGGGTGTCCCCTCAGGATAGCCAGGATGAGAGTAGGAGGGAGAGGGACTGTCTCTGGCACATGGATTTCAGTGATGGCTGATGTGGGTTTTAATTCATATTTCATTGCTAAAATGCTGCCAATGAGCCAGTTAAACCAGCGGGCACCAGCGCCAGCTCCTGAGCCTGCAGGGGTGAGGAGATGGAATATGGCAGCTCCCCACTGAGCACCCATGGCCCTGTTGGATGGACTTTGCCACTGGGCTGGCACCAAAATACCTCTTGGAGGCTTAAAGCTCCAGCTGTGATGTCACCTTGCCAGAAGTGGCCCCCAGCAGTGATCCCATTAATCATGAATGCACAATTGGGGTGAAGCTGTCACGGAACCTCCAAGGAATGACCAGCTGAGGCACTGGGTATTAACAGGTTTTATTTCCCCCTGGCCACCCTTCTCAGCACTCAGTCTTCATGCTGGTAGCCAGGAGACTTCGTCAAGGAGATGAGGTGCAGAGCTGGAGGGTTTAGGAGATTCAAGCTGTCCATCTGGCCTCAGATTTATTCAACCCCCTTCATAAACTCCAGGAACTCTGCCAAGGGGAAGACATTGGAGACAAGAAGTGTGAGGTGAGACTGAAGTGCCCTCACAGCTGCCAAGTGCGCTCTTGGCAGCTTTTCTCAGCCCTGTCTCCTTTTCCGCCCCCGTGATATGCGAGAGGCTGAGGAGGGGGATGGCTACTGCTCCTCTGATTGTGGCAAGGACTCCTTGTGACTCCTGCTGGAAATGTCACTGGAGCCCAGCGTCACCCTCAGCTGCCACCAAAACACTGGAGGTGAGTGCCAGGGGGGGACACGGGCGCTGACTCAGCTCAGGAATGGCCTGGGGGTCATTTTGTCGGCATCACATTCAAAGATACGGCCCCTCAGAAATGGTGCTTGTGTTCAGGGGGCTGGAGGGCACTGGGGAACAGTGGCAGTGCTCCAGTGCAGACTGGCTTTCACAGCACGGGGACAGCTAAGGCAGCCCCAGGTCCCTGCTACCATTTCACAAGCATAAGCACCCCCATCCCTGTGCACACATGCTCCTGTCAGATGTAGTGCCCAGCACTGCCTGCGTGAGCTCGTGCCCATCCGAGAAGGCAACCAAGACCCTGGGAGCTGCCCGGGGGATGACCAAGGGCTTGTGACCAAACCACATGCAAGAGACTCCTACCGTCATAGTCAATCCTGCCATCGTTGTTTTTGTCCCCGTCTTTCATCAGTTCCTCTATGTCATCCTCGGTGATGGTCTCTCCTGTCGCCTGCAGCATGATCTTCAGCTCCTCCAGATCGATGTAGCCATCGGCGTTTCTGTGCCAGGACAGAAGAGTTCAGGACCAGACAGCGCTGCTGGGGAGGGGGAGCTGGGGTGGCTGCACCCCTCCCACCACCCCCCACACTGTGGTCATGGCTCGTACTTATCAAACATCCTGAAGAGGTCTGAGAGCTCCTCTTCGGTTTTTCCTTTGCTGTCATCCTTCATACACCGGACCATCATAACCAGGAACTCATCGAAGTCCACGGTGCCGCTGCCTGCGGGCAGAATGGACACCATCAGCTGGAGCTACAGGGGCAATGCCAGTGAGGGATCACACTTCCCTTCAGCAACCAAGGGCCAAGCCTCAGGAGAGCAGCCCTGCAGCAAGAGGCCGCTCTCAGGACGCTGGAGTAAGTGACTGGGGCTGTTCTCTGACCTCGTCAGTGAATTTTTACCTTTCGCAGTCATTTTGCCTTTCTGGAAGCACCAAAGAATGGAAACTTCTGCTCTGGAGATACCTGTCCATCTCATTTAGGTATTAATAATGAAAGCTCCAGCAGGCAGGTATTCATGCAGTGTGGTTTAGCACCCCCAGTACAGTAGTGTTGTTTTCAAGGGCTCAGGTGTTTTCCTTTTTTGCCTGATTTTTAACTTTTTTATTTGGCAGTTACTTGGTATGGTATTTCTGCCCAAATGCCCACAGTGGATTTTGTTATGTGTGATCATCAGTACACTGATTTAATCGATATTGACAGATATGTGGGGGTGTACATACTTGAGCAGTGAGAGACTTTCCTGATGATAGAATCCTCTAAGTGGCATTTCTGAAATGGCAGTTCCTACGTTCAGCCTGTATTTTGTTTTCTAAAAGGATCTGTTCAATTTGGGAGTACCCCCCAAAATCAGTTCAAGCAGTCTGATTGTTGTTGGAATAGTAATTTTTATAGTTTCTCAAATTTCTCACCATCCTCATCCACCTCATCTATCATCTCCTGCAGCTCCTCAGGGGTGGGGTTCTGCCCCAGCATCCTCATCACCTTCCCCAGCTCCTTGGTGCTGATGCATCCATCCTCTGCCCCCAGCACGAAGATGTCAAAGGCGGCCTTGAACTCTGGAGAGAGAGGGGAGAGGAGATGTGAGGGGTCCTGCCCTGCACCTCGACCTTGCAGGCAGGGGGCTCGTCCCAGGCACAGCCTCCCCTCACTCTGCACCCAAGCATGGTGTGGTGGGACACCCAGGCACATCACAGAAACTGCCTTGCTAGAAATGCTGGTGGATCAAAATCCCTGGATCATGCCCTGCCTTGGCCAGCCTGGCCAAAGCATTTTCCAGAGTGTAATCGCTGGGGCAGACTGGGCTGCAGGCTGGGGAGCTCGATGTCAGGTTAAACATGCACCTACCATTCTTTTGCTCTTCCGTCAGCTGCTCAACCTGTAAGGAAAACACAGACGCCAAGTCATTTCGTCAGCATCACTAACTGCTGAAAGGACACGTTATTTGTTCAACAGCCTTTGCCAGGATCCACCAAACCTCACAACAGCCAACCTCGTGGACCAGGGAATGTACAACCAGGGGGGTTTTGATGCCACAGGTTTTTGTAGTCTAAGAGATTCTTCCCCTTAAAAAAATGATTCACATCTCCTTTGAAGCAAGCAGCACTTCTCTAGAGTAGGAGATGCTAATACATGACAGAAATAGCCTTTGTACAAGCAGGGGAAGCACACTGGGAAAAGAATCTGCCTCTGTCAACCATTTGGGGATAATTTCTTGTTGCTGGCAGGTTTCACTGCAGGATGGCTGCACTACTGAGGGCTGCTCACGTGTGGGGATGTGCTTGAGAGGTTCCTGGGGAGGGAGAGGTGGACAAGACTATCCCTGGTAGTTGTTTTCCAGCCCTAGATTAAGGAAACTCCTGCCCTATCCAGAGCATTAACTGCTCCCTTCCATCTGAGCCAGTGTTATTACAAAGGTGTCTGGCTCTGAAGGGAGCTGCTATTCCCTTTAGCCTGTCTTGGGAATCTCCCTGACGAAATGTCCTGTGGAGCCAAATGGCATTAGCTGACATGGGCTGGCAGATTGTTTCCAAACTCTGCCCTAATTGAATCCCCACAGACCATCAGTGGGAGCTTATTAGTTGGCATGAATTAACGAAAATAATCAATGAGGAGAGCAAAAGGAAATCAATCAGCTCTGTGCCATACCTGTTGAATTCCATTTCTCTCTTTGGCTTCATTCCAGGTACTGCTTATCTGAAATTGCTGACCTCACCACCCTGTCCAGCTGCCCCTTTGGTACCATCCATGAAAACATCAACTTTTCCTTCCTATGCTGGTCTAGAGCCTCTCTAGATCCAGCCAGGTAGGACCCCACGCCTGCCCCATCTGACCCCACCAAAGCCTCCTTGCTGCCACCCCCGTGCAAGTGGCCCCCAGCACCCATCCCTGCCATGGTTTGGTGGGGGCAGAACCCCACAGCCCAGGGTTGTGGCACCGTCTTTGAACGAAAGCTGATTCTTTTGCCCCGAAGAGCAATGGTTTTGCAAAAGCCAGCTGGAAACCCTTTCTGCTTGCAGCAGGAAGCAGGGAAAGGACTTTTCTTTAGCGGGACAGAGCCTTGGGAAGCAGGCAAAGCGCTTTATCCCACGCCCATGCTCCAGGAGGTGAGGGATGGTCAGAAAGCACGAAGGACGGCGGCAGGGTTTTCCTCCGCTGCTGGAGGAAACCCAAGCCCGGTGTGTCCCAGGCAGCTGCCGGCCCTCTGTGGACATTGTCTGGGCAGAGCAAGGGCAGCCACCACCAGGATGGCCGCGGCCACGTCCTGCTCTGTAACGTGACACTCTTGGTGCTGTCGCTATTTATAAGCCTGGGTGAGAGAGGTGCTGGAGATAAAGATGAGCTCCCCGATTGTTCCCAGGCTTTTGGTATTTATCCTTGCAGCCCTTTATCTGGACGCTTGTCCCTGGCACTGCTCTAAGCACCGCTTAACAGAGCCTAAAAATATTCCCAAAATAGCTTTGTGTTTGCACACCCTTATCTAGGCATGAGAGGGTAAGATGAAAATCCATTGGGTTGTCTGGCTGCACGTAGGGGATTTGGTATAAATGTAATATTTATATATGCTATCAGCATGCAGAAAATATACAGCTATTCACTTTTGGAGCCTCCTTGAGTACTGAGGTGATAGATGTGGTGTATGTAAATTAAATGGATTGTAACTGTAGAGTGACATTTTTGTCACAGGGATGTCTCTTGAGCTGTTCATAGTTCCCTCCGGACATGGGTGCTGTTTGCAGCCTTATTCCTCTTTTCTCTCCGCATCATTCCAGGAACAGGTTTCCCTGACTGCAGTGTGGGAAGGCAAGCTCTAAGCTCACAGCACTGCAGCAGCCGTGGCAATGCCAAATCTGCTGTATTTTGCTTTTATCAGCCCTCCTCTCCACCCCGTGGTTCCATTTGAAGGCAGATAGGAGAAACTGAAGTTCTTCAATTTTTTTTTTCCAGGTAAATGTTTTCTTACAGTCTAAATTGTGGGAAATAGATCCACAAAAGAGTTGTTTGTCTCAGCTGTGTCTGGCCTGGACTTGCTTTGCCTCTGTAAAGGTACCAGCAGTTAATGCCCAGGACTCAAACCTCACATTTACCTAATTATGGGCATGAGGCCCCTAGACAATAACGAGGTGGCCTGTGCCTTGAGTCACAGAGAGCAGATTTAATTAAAAACCTTAATTAGAAAGGCCTGGATTTTCTTTGGTTTTACAGGTTCCATTTTTCTCCCTTTTGCAGGTGTTGGTTGGGGGACTCAGCCTTTCCTGAGCCTTTTCACTTTATCAGGATCACAAGGTTCCATTTTCTGAGGTTCAGGGCTGACTGAAGGACAAGATGTGTGAGCATTGGTGGTTTTTTTCTTCAATTACCTACCAAGCACTATATTCCTTCCTTCTAAAATCCTTGGAATCATAATAAGACTTGCATGATGTATTTTTTGGTGCTCTTGGTTAAAATCAAACTTGATCAGCTGTATATTTAAGGGTGGGAAAAGCATGAAAAAGCTCTTACTGTAAATCCAGTTATGGATGCAATAGCAATCCACACAATCCAGAATCTATTTTCATCCTTATTCCACTTGCACATCTCTGTCTGTCTACGTTACAGAATAATGCAGTGGTCCTATTACAGACCAAATAGTTTGGGTTTACACAGTGAGCACAGCGTGCAGCTGTGGAAGTTAAAATAGCCTAAGGATGCTCCACGTTCCCCAGGGCATAGCTCACATTCTGGATTCTGCACAGCACAGAGCAGGAGCAGCAAAGCAGAGGAGGAGGTTTGGAAATAACTGAGGAAAAAACCGAGGGTTTTTTAAAATCCCCCAGAAAAATATTCAGCAAAGGAGAGGGGGAAGCATAGCAACAGCAGAGTTGTAAAGCACCAGAAAGAAGGGGGTGAGGTTTAACCCATACAAATAATGTTTATTTGCTGGGAAATCCCGCTCTGCTTTGTCTGGGCTAAACTCAGGAGTCATCTCTTATGCCATACAGGTTTTATTGAGATTTATAGCTTCACCTAGGAGCATCTCCCTGCTTTACAGCAGGGAACCAGGGGAGTAATGTAAATAATTTAACAGAATTGTTGAGTTTCACGCTTGTAAGAGGAGTGTGAAACTTCCAGAGCCGTGAGAGGGAAGGTCTCTGACCTGAGTGAAGATGTTGACTAAAAGTTCCTGCCCTATAATTATTCCTAATTTCTATTTCTCCATTGTATTGCTATCACAGTTTTGGGGAATCTACAAGAGCAATCCCTAGAGCCATTTCAGACCCCCTCCCCAGCCCAGAGCCGCAGAGGGGGACACTCACCGCTGCCTTGTAAATGTCATCCATGGCCGGAGCGGGCGGGCGAGGGGCCGGGGGCTGTCACTGTCGCTCTGCCGGCGCTGCCCCGCGGGCACGGCTCATATAGGGGGGTGCGGGCCCCGGGGGCTGGGACCTGCCCACGGCAGCCCCGCATGCCCGGCCCCCCAGGAATGCCTCGCCTGCGTGCCTTGGGATGGGGACACCGCCGAGCCCGGCGCTGGCACGTCCGGGGCCAGCCCCAGCCCCGCTCCGGGGCAGCTGGAGCTCTCCTCGTGACTTTGTTGTGGGATCAAGCCACCGCTTTTCAGCAGGACCTGCCGAAATTGCTGATATATCGCGGTGCTTGGCTGTCCTGGCTGGACCCGTGCCATCGTGTCACCTCCACCTCCAGTGTTCCCCCTAGAAAGATTATGCTGTGCCAAACAGAATCGGGTATTACGGGAAAGGCACAGCTCCCAAAATATCCCCGTCCAGCAGCAAATGTCCCCCGGGGCAGTGGGAACAGGGGGTGTCAGGGCCCCCCGTCCCCTCTGCTGGGTGTCCCCAAATCCATGGGGGACCTGCAGCTGGGACCGATGCCCTCGGGGAGCCGATGCCCTGTGCGGGCAGGCACCGAGAATGGGGAAACGTGTGGTCCCAATGCCCCAGAGAAAAGTGTGGAGACAGATGGAGCTTTGCCCCAACCTTCTGTTTTCAGCTGGGGCTGCAAAATGTGGGGATCACCTGTGAAAATGGGGATATCAACTGTGTTTGATTCAAGGGATAATTCCTGGTCCTGTAGGAAATCATGACTTACTTTATCCAAACACAAGCTGACCTGTCCCCACTGCAAATGGCTAAAATCCACACTCCTGGATTTACCGTGGATTTACTGTGGATTTACCCCGCCACGGTGGAGAGCAGAACACACCGAAGGCCTCCAGGTGATGAGTAGTGTTTCCTCAGTGCAGTGAAAAGTGTTTTAACTCACAGCAACCGAAGCCAAACCTCTCTTTATAATGATTCAGGACTCCCTCTTGTGTCCAGAGGGCTGCAGATGGCTCTGACACCTCAGGGTGGCAGTCTCACCTCCAGCCGGCTCATATCAAAATTAGTTTGCAAAACTGAAAATACAATTAATGCAACTGTTAGTTCTCATCTTTTCTAAAAATCCCCCTTTAAGAGGAATCACACTGCACGGAAAAACCTGCAGTCCCTATGGAATGCCCAGGCCAAGGTGGCATAACCAGGGACCTGGGTGGTGTCAGCACAGAGTGCGGATGCAGGTGAGCACAGTCATCCCCACATCACATCCCCCCAGGTTCTGAGTCCTGAAAGATTAACTCACTGCAGAGCCCGATAGGAACTGTGGTCCTGTGGGCACCCACTGGCCTTGATTTGCCCAGGCTTCAGCCCAGCCCTGCCTCTGCTCAGCATGGGGGTGGCAGATGGAATAGAAAAGAAAATTCTTGCATTTAAGGAATTGATTTTTGAATCATACCTAATTGGAATGTATTTAGTATTTTGGTTGCCTTGAACAGATGAAAGGCAGAAAAAGCTGCAGAGGGAAGCAGCTGTTTTGTTAAAGGGCACTGGAGCCTGTCCTCAGGTGAGGGGACAGGCTGGGATGGGAGATCTGGTCCCCCAGAACCAAACCATCACCCCAAACCTCCTGGGCAACCCCACAGAGATCTCAAGGAAGTGCTGCCCCGAGGCAGCCCCTGGCTGCTGCTCTCCTCATGGGATTCACTGCAGAGACAGCAGGGGGCTGGTGCCAGCTCTGGGCACCAGGGCAGGGGCTGAGGAACCATGCCTGGCCCTGTCCCTCCGTCCTGGGAAGTGATGGCTCTGAGTCACCCCCCTGAAAACAGCCGCTGGGTTGCATCAGAATGTATTTAGGGTCCATGTAGAGCAGGAGTGTGGGCTCTAATGTTGCCTTTAGAAGGTCTGCTGGAGAGAGCTGGGAAGAAATTCAGGTTGGGATATGGAGGAAGGAATTCTGTGTGCTTAGAGAGGGGAAATCTGGGCCACTGCCACCCTACACACGGGCACAGGAAAGCTGCACTTCTCCGAACATCTGATGGGAGCAGAGACTTAGAGCTGAGCCCAGAGGAAAGGCTGAAATCCCAGCTGGCAGCGGGAGGTGATGTTCCTCCCCGGAAGGAGGCGCAGGCGAGTGGAGCCATGCCAACCCCTGCCTCCCCACCAGCTGCCTGGAGACAAAGCTTCCAGCATCCCCTGGCTCTCCGAAGCTGTTTGCTTACAAAAGAACTGGGAATTGGGGTTTTGCAGGGAAACCCAGAGCCTCTGCCATGCCAAGCACAGGGGGTGGCTACTGCAGGTATGGGGTGTTCTGAGGGAAAATCCCCCTCTCCGGCTGCTCCCTTTGCCTCCTCACGTGAGCCCCGTGGCAGAGGGAAGGTGGCTATCTATAGCCTGAGGAGGGCTGCCAGCACAAGTGCCCTCAATCCGGGCACGGCTGGCTCGGTGGCACACCGGCTGTCACTGTGGCTGGGCACAGCCTGTTAGCTCAGGCTCCAGCTGCATCCTGACTTCCTGTCCTACTTGTCAGTCAGTCCAAGCTACCAAGAGGATTGGGAAGCTTTACTGCACCTTTTTTCCTCCAAAAGCTCATTTCAGGTTTTCGTTTCCAAGCAGCTGTAACCCACTGCAAAACTAGCTGAGGCATTCTTCAGGTCAAATGTAAGGAAATAAAAGGCAGAAGCCCAACTTAGCTGCAATTTTATTTGAGATCAGGGATGTTTGCAGGGCTCCTTGGGCTGTGTCATGGCTCCAAACTGCAGCAAAATGCTCCAGCAGCCCCTTTCCCTGCCTTGGACACCTGGCCCTGACAGAGTCCAGACTCAGCAACAGCAAAATTCTTTAATTTACTGCTTCCTGAACCCTCCTTGGAACATTTTAGCTGAAGAAGCCCCCATTGGCCCCATCCACATTGTTCCTGTCATTGCCTCTTCTCTGCGAGCCAGGACGGGGCTGTCACACCATGAGCCACCTCCGTGCCTGCAGGCAGGAGCTGCTTTAGGAGGAGGAGACGGGCACTGATCAAACCCGACAGCCGCGCCAGAGCTGCAAATTGTTATTTAATTAAGGAGACGGGACAGTCAGAGGAAGCTTAATTAAAGTTGCTCTCCAAACCCAGTTATTATCTCATGAAGAGGCTGAGCTCAGCAGCAGTTCCTGATGCTGGGACAGCACTAGAAAATCCCTCTTGGGCTGCCTGTCCTTGTACACATCATCCTTCGGCTACATCCTGACCAAGGGAAAACATTTCTCGTGAAAAAAAAACCCAGAATGGGTTTGTCCAGCTCCATTTGCAGAGATGTGTTTGCTCATCTGCCACCCCAGTCCTCATCTGCCAGACGCCGGCATTGCCCCTGCAGCTCCACACATCCAGCCAGGGCATTTGCACTTCTGTCATTAATAACGGCACCATACTGAGCTAATTGCTAAATCCTCTCTTAGGGAAGGGCAGACAGATGTGGCCTTCATTTTGCTGGAAGATGCTTTTTAACAAAATCTCCTGTGACATGTTGGTCCAAAACAAAATCCCTCTGTGGGTAACGTGGTGCAGAGTATATTTCAAAGCCTTGATGAATGCTTGATGGATCCTTCTGCCAAAATATAATCTTTCTAGATAACCTCCCAATTTTAATACACTCAGATACTGCTAAAGAAAGTAATTTTGTCTTCTCTCCTGCAATTTTCTGTTCCTGAGGTGCACACTGAGCCTGTCAGAAAGGTTGCTATAGTGTGACTCCCTCTCAGGGCAACTCGGGTTCAGCTCAGGGGAAAAGGCTGAGCAGGGTTTGCCTGCCGTCCTTTAGATTCTGCACTTCTCTTACAAATTCCTGGCAAGATCCTTTAGTGTGCACAGGCTTGGAACACTTCCCCATGCTCAGTGGGACAATGAAATTAAAGTCCATGCTGTCAGTTAATCACCCCAAACAATGCTCTGAATTCACTCTGGGCTCATTCCTGAGGTCTGGCCCACCAGCCCAGCTCCTCAGCTCTGTTTTTGGGGTGGCACCAGGCAGCTCAGTCACAGAACCACTGCGGTGACACCTCAGCCTGGCGCGACAGTGCCCAAGCCTCCAGCAGCCCTTGTGGCCACAGATGTGCCCCAGGGGCTGCCGGCAGCTGGGACAGCGTCACAGCCAGAGCGCTGGGAGGGAGCTCCGCACCGCAGGGGTTGTGCATCCCACAGGATTGCACAGGATTGGGCTGGATTGGATTGCATTGGATTGGATTGGATTGGATTGGATTGGATTGGATTGGATTGGATTGGATTGAATTGGATTGCACTGCATTCCATTGGATTGCATTGCACTGTATTGAATTGGATTGCATAGGATTGCATTGGATTGGATTCTGTTCCATTGAATTCCACCGGATTGGATTCTATTCCATAGGATTCCATTGGATTGGATTCTGTTCCATTGGATTGCATTGGATTGGGTTCTGTTCCATTGGATTCCATGGGACTGCATTGGATTGAATTCTCTTCCATTGGACTGCATTGGATTGGATTCTATTCCATCAGATTCCATTGGATTCCATTGGATTCCATTTTATTGGATCCTATTCTATTGGATTCCATTGGATTCCATTGTACTGGATTCTATTCCGTTGGATTCCATTGGATTGCATTAGATTGGATTCTAATCCATCGGATTCCGTCGTACTGGATCCCATTCCATTGGATTCCGCCGGATTCTATTGCACTGCGCTGCGCGGCGCTCCCCGGGCAGAGCCAGCGCGCATGCGC
>VYZT01060192.1:189519-231344 GCA_013400735.1 Pomatostomus ruficeps | reverse complement strand
ACCAAACAAAAAAACCCCAAGCCACCAGGTTGCCTTTTTTTAAAGAAATTCTTTCTATAAAACATGTGAAAATGCTTCTGTAGTGTCTGATATCAGATGTGGGGGACTGAGTGATCCAGCAATAAACCATTCTGGAGGCAGGGAGCGGCTCTCGGAACACCGCAGCCAGAGGCGACAGCAGCAGGACCTGCTGTGAGTCGCGGCTGTCAAAATGGAGGTTTCCAAGGTTGCGTTTTCCTGGGATCCTCTCAGTGTTTGGACCGGGATGAGCACCTGGATGCAGATGGAAGGACGCCAGCCCGACATGGATCCATCCAGGACATTCCGTGGGGATCGGACTGCTCTGTGTCCTCCCAGAGAACTCCCCAGGTGCTCCGTGTCCCAGGGCACCTCCCCTTCCCCCGGAGCCATGGATCCGCAGGCATTCCCGCTGTCTCCTGGCGGATGTTTTTGGGGGATCGGCTGCTCCGGCCATCCCATATCTATGCACAAACATCCCTCAGGCTAGTGCAGGTGCTCCCCAAAGCCTCGGGGTTGTTTCTGGTCTCACCAGCACCACAGGAAAAGAAAAGAAGGAAAACCCCATCCCAAGCCTCCCCCTGGAGCGGTTCTTCCCGCTGGGAGAAGCTGCCGAGTGCCATGGATGATAATTAGTGTTAATTACTGACGGACAGACCCCAGCAGGACCTCTCTGTGCAGCTGTGCCTGGCGGGTCGGAGCAGGGCCTCCCCTCTGCTCCTGGAGGCTCATGGAGGGAGTTTTAACCTCGATTGCCAATTTTATTCCCCTTTTTTTCCTTGGAAGTGCAAGGTGAGCAGCAGTTGCAGGAGCAGGGAATGTTGTGGGAAGGGCATTTTGGAGCCCTTTGGGGGGAACCTTTGCACTGGTGGAGAGCGAGCAGCTCAAAGAATGAGGGAGCTCAGCCAGGGCAGATCCTGCTCCTCATCCCTTGGGATTTGCCTCTGGCCTTGGCTCACTGTGGCTGGGCTGCCCCAGCCACCAGGGATTTCCCATGGGAGCCTCCATGGAATCCCACTGGTAAAATTAAAATTAAATGGATAAAACTCGGCAGCGGAGAGGGGGGAAACCCAGTGAGATTTTTTTTCTTTCCTCCCAATTGAGTTCCATCGTTGCTGGTGGATGAAATGGTGCTTTGGGATCTCCCAACCTTTGGCATCCTGGAATGTGTCCCTTGGAGTACACCAAAGAATCACCAAAGAGCACTTTACCCCGTCCTCCTCCCATGGAGACAAAAACCAGATTCATTTTTAAGGAAAATATTCAAGGTATTGGCATAGTCTCCCAGGGCCTTCTCCACAGGAGGAGTTCCCAACCAAAAATCATAGGAAAAGGAACCTCCGAAAAGTAGGATTTCTGTGGAGGTGTGAGGTTTAGTGGGGAAAAAGCTCCCCAAAAGCCTCGAAACAGAAGAATGGTATAAAATAGGGATTTATGCTCCTTTAGCCATGTTGGCTGCCTGCTCTGGGTCGTTTTTAAGCGTAGCCTGTGCTCTGTGTTGCACCAAAAGGAGGAAGAGTTTTCCTTGGAAACCAGATTGATCCCATTCTCGCTTCTCCTCTTTCCCACCAAACTGTAAATACCCAAATATTTATTAGAGTAGAGCACCATATTATTTTCATCATCTGAGCCAAATATCTGTGTGCAATGTACTCCCTCTCCTTTCTCTCCTGTAAGTTTTTGTACAGCTTAGAAATACTTTAAAAAAAAAAAAAAAACTTAAAAAAAATCCTGTTTTTTTCCTACACTTTTTTAGAGTTGATCTGGTAAATACTGTAGGTCCTTTTTCTGGTTTTCTGTTGGTTTTTTTCCCCCCTGTGTAATTAATGCACTCTACTGTTTAATGCTGTAACTTGTAGAAATGTTGTATATTTATTTCCTGCTTATTTAAGTTCCTGTGAAGATTTGGTTTCCTCCCTGCCAGAAGTGTTGGATC
This sequence comes from Pomatostomus ruficeps, assembly GCA_013400735.1. Classification (NCBI taxonomy): domain Eukaryota; kingdom Metazoa; phylum Chordata; class Aves; order Passeriformes; family Timaliidae; genus Pomatostomus; species Pomatostomus ruficeps. The sequence goes on along the minus strand of VYZT01060192.1, from coordinate 229,390 downwards.
CCTTTCCAAAGCCATCATGGTGTGGATAACAAGATTTTAATCTTCTTTTTATTTTTTTGCTCCAAGTGCCTAAGTCCCCACTTCCCAGGAGTGATTTAGGCCCATCGAAGACTTCAGCATTAGTGAAATTCAGCGGGAATTTGGCTCCTCCACCCCTCGGGATTGCTCCAACCAGGTTTTCCTGGAGCAGCCATCCCGTGGGATCGCGTGAATCACTAAATCGTGTTGCAGGACCCAGCGGATGTAGCATTTTTGACTGCAATTTCCCTGCCTTCCTTGTGTTTTGCACTGATGAATTTTGGACAGGGTAATTGCCACTTTACTTGTGCAATACTGCTGTAAATAATCGCAAGAGCCTTGTTTTTTGGTTTTTTTTTTTTGTTTTGTTTTTAAGAATCTTTTATGTTCTTAATATGAGTTTTATATGAATAAAAACTTTCAACTATTTGTCCCAACTGCTGGGCTTTTTGGTGGGGGTTGAGGTTCTCCTCAGAAGGGCTGGGAAGGGATAGTTGTTGCTTTATCACCAATTTTCCCCATTTTTCACCCATTCTCCCTCTCCATTTTGGTGTTCCCCTCTCCATTCTGGTATTTCCCTCTCCATTTTGGTGTTCTGGAACTCCAGGCCACCCAAAATGCAGTTCTGGAATGGATTTGCTCTGTCACGTGCTGCCTTGAGTGTCCCCAACCCTAAAAGCTGCTCCAGCTGGGGATTCCTTTGGGGATTTGGGGATTCCTTGGAATTTTTTGGCTTTTCCCCACATTTATGTGGTCATGGGCCCAAGCCCAGCTGATGGGCACCTTCCGTGCACTTCTTGTCCCCAGCTGGTTTTCACTGGCATTGAAGAAGTTTTGGGGTTTATTTTAGCCTTTGTGTCTTGTTTTCATTTTTATTTTATTATTTATTAACATTATTTTGATTTTATTATGAAACATCCCTGTCAGTTTTTTCCCCTTTTATTATTTCACATGGCAATTTTTTATTTCATAATTTTAAACCTGCTCCTAAAAATTCCCATCCCACCTTCTTTCTGCCTTGGCCCTCCATCCCATTTGTCCCTCCAGCCCTTCCTATGCCTCCACTCACTCCTCAGCAGCCACCACCTGAAAGGGATTTAAAAACAACCCCTCCAGTCCTACTTGATAAACAACTTAAAAAAAATTCTGGATTTTTTTTTTTGTTCTTGAGTGTGTTTCAAATTACAGAAGTTCCTGAAAGGGAAGTTTATTGGTTTCAGGTGCTATTTTGGGGGCTTCTTTAACTCAAAAAAAAAAGGTCTTATTGCCCAGCCGAGCCTGTGGCAGCTGCAGGCCCCGCTCTCCCGGTGGCTCTGAGGTCCCATTGGAATTTGGGAGCTCGTGGATGTGTCCAGGTGAGCTGTCACACCTGGGGCATGACCTTGCTGTGACTCGGGGTGGGAGGAGCTCGTGACCTGCCCGAGCCCAGTGACCTTGGTGACACAACGGGAAGGGAAACGCTGCCCCTCCGGCGGGATCTGCCCTCGGCACGTGCCAGGACCAGGTTGGCTGTGGCCAGCTCCAAGGGTGTCACGGCCACCTTGAAGGTGTTTACAGCCCAGCTTGGCCATGGCCAGGCTCAAGTTGGCCACAGCCCATGCTGGCCATGGCCAAATTCAAGGTGGTCACGGTCTGGGTTGGCCAAGGCCAAGGTGGCTGCGGCCCAGGTTGCCACCCTGGTTGCCACCCATAGCCAAGTTCAGGGTGGCCATGGCCAGGTTCAAGGTGGTCACGGCCAAGACGAAGGTGGTCGTGGCCTGTTGGTCATGGCCAAGCCCAAGGTGGTCATGGGTCCACCAAACTCAGGTTGGCCACAGGGGATTTGGGGATTTGTGGCCGTGGCCCAGGCCAAGGTGGTCATGGCCAGGCCCACCAAAGCCGCATCATCGGCTCCTCCCCACAGGCCAGGCCCTTTCCGTGCTCTTTAGTTCCAGGAACTCATAGAACCCCCGCTCGATTCTGTTTTAAGGATAACAAAATGCCTTTATTCCTTGGAAAGGAGCAAGCTCCCGGATTTTATTCATGGAAGAAGCCACAGGGGCCCATGTCCATTGGAACTGGACGCTTATGGCTGCCGTGTGCTCCCGCTGTTGAGGGCATGTGAAACTGGGCCATTCCTGCAGCCCTACACCCTTGCCAGCCTTGGGAATGCCAAGCAACCCAAGCTGAGGATGCGATTCCAGTCATCCAGAGGCACGGGAGTGACACCAGGCTCTCCCCACACACAGAAATGAATATATTTTTTTTTCCAATGACTCGCTGCTGACCTTTCAAACACCTGTGCAGCCCAAACCAGCTAAAAATACCCCCCGAGCTTTGCATTTGATTTTCATATTGCAACAAAGCTCACTCTTCCCAGCGGCTTCTCTGCCTCTCGGGCAGCTCCTTGGATGCTTGACCTCTTGTGGGGTCACACCCAGCAGAGACGGAGATGGAAGCGTTGGATACCAGGGAGGTCCCCAAAAGCAATAAAGGGATGTTAAAGATCCCCTAACAGGGTTTTTATAGGGTGTAAGACAAGCTCAGGGATGGCTGGACCAAGGGGACTTTCCTGCTGCCCTTCCCGCTGCCCTTCCCGAGCATCCCAAACCTCTTTTCTGTGGAATTTTGAAAAATTAAATCCTGCAACCCAAGGAAAGGCAGACAAGGGGGTTATCCCTGATGGAGACCCTGCTGTTCCAACAACAGGCGGTCCTGTGGAGCCCAGGGGCCCTCGCACAGCCCTCATGGGGACTCAGGGCCTGCTCTTCCCGGGTTTGATGGATTTCTCCTCGCTGGGTTTGTGACAGGCTCCTCCATCCCTTTTCCCAGGAGGACACACAGGGAGCCAGCGCTTCCCGGCCGCGCAGGCCGTTAATTAACCCACGCCTCATTTCACTGCAATTATGGGCAGAGTGGGCCGAGCCAAGATTTGAGACAATCCCACTGTGCTCCTGGCTGCTAATTAGGGGAAATAAAGTTGGGAGATGGCATGACGGCTGTTCCCTGAGGACGGAAAGGACGGTGAGCGCCGCAGCTCTGCCTCTCCACATCCTCACACCACCAGGCTAAAAAAGTCAGGGTTTTCAGAAAGCCTGGTGATTGTCACAAATAATCCCCCTGAGGTTTGAGGGAAGAGCCACGGGAGCCCCATGGCCCACATTCCAACACCTGTCCCTCCCGGAGCCGCCGGACTCCCCCCGTCAGCCGGGGGCAGAGGGGACAGTCACGAGCGCCTGCCACTGCAATTCAAATGACTTATTGGCAGAAATGGGTTTAAAAATAGGGGTTTTATGATAAACAAAGTAACCTCATACAGGAAGTGAGCTGAAAATACTAAAACATGTTGTACAAAGCTGGGAGAGAACAGAGCTGTCCCACAGAACCGAAGAAACAACAACAAAACCCAAGCACCTCAAGGGGGGAGTCCAACATTTTCCTGGGTGTTTTTTCCTTTTTTTTTTTGAAGGAGGAGAAAGGGGTGAACTGAGGGGAGAAAGGGCTGGGGGGGAGAGAGAATTTCTCCTCTCCACGTGGCCCTGAAATAAAGGTGATGCCAACCCAGCTCCATGATGTGAACCCCGAGTCTGAGCGTGCCGGGACTTCAAAAAGCACTGGGTGCTGCTGCTGCTGCAAAGGTTAAGAAGTTTTCCTCCCGAAACCCCGAGTGTGGGCTGTGAAAGAACACGGTAATGAAGAAAAATTTCCCCAGGGCTGCTCTTTGATTATCACCAAAGCCATCGAGTTTCAGTTTGAGTGATTTGTATTTATTTATAAAAACAAAGATGAAATAAGTAGAACGAAAACAAAAACCTCATCCTAATTTCTGAGCTGGAGCCTGATTTATTCGAGCAGAGACGTTCAGGTAGAGCAGGCTGGATTGAGAAAATGAGCCCAGTTACCCGTGTGCTGCAGGGCACGTTTTTTAAGGTTAAAAAAATCCCATAAACCGCCCCCAAAACACATCCAACCACCCTCGTTGGTGCCAAAATGCCGATTTACAAATCCCTGGGGGGGCAGCAGCTCCAGCCACGGGGTTCAACCCCGGTTTTGTGCCAGAGCATCTTAATTTGAGTGGGAGAACAAAAGACATTTCTCTTTTCATGTGTTTTCACTTCCATCATGAGAGAACTGGTTAAAAAAAACACACAAAAAAGCCCTTCAGTGGTCTCGCAGCCTCCACTGTGTTGTTTTTCTACCTATTTTCTGTTGTTGGCTTTTGTTATCAGTCTCATCTGCAATTTGTGGCCGATTCTGTCATGTTTCAGGCAGACAACGTGTTCCCAAAACTGCTTGCAACCTTTCACGAGGGTACAGCGGCGATGACAGGCACAGCAGAACCACAGCACAACGAGAAAAAGGGCAGATTTAACCCCAAAATCTGCGTTTGCCCAAATTTGCATCCCCAAGGTGGGGACGAGCCCCGGGGCAGCGCTGGGTGACACCAAAGCAGCCCCTGCCACCCCTTGCAGCATCCTGAGTTTAACAGGAATTCCTTTCATCTCCCCCTCGCAGGAGAAGCCAAGCTCAGCCCTGCGTGACCCGCTGGATTTTTCCCGATCCCGAACAGCGTTTCCCAGCGTTTCCCCACCCGTGGGCGCACGCCCATCCCAAAGCTCCCGCGTGAGCCCTGGTTCTGGCAGCGCAGCGGGGATTCAATCAGTGGGGCTGTGAGTTACCACCGAAAGCCAACGCCACCGACCTCGCAGCCCTTCGACATTAATACCGAAACCAAAAAAGCAAATTATTACCGCAGGAGCAGCAGGAATTCGGCGATTTGGCTGAAATTCAGGGAGCCTCACGCCAGCGCACGCCACACGCGGCGTGGGGGGCGGCTCTGGCCGGCAGCGGCGGCTCTGGGGGAGCAGAGGGGTTAAACCCGGGGTTTTGGGGGGTCGGGGCTGCCAGGGGGGCTCGGTGCTGTGTCCCGGGCGGGCGGAGCGGAGCCCCGCGAGGCTCTCCCGGACTGCCGGCGAGGGAAGCGCCGCGCACAGCCCCGGGGGCGCCGACACAACCAATTCTGGGGCTTTTCGGGGCAGGAGGCGGCTCGGCGGGGGCTGCCCGGCCGGGGGAGGACCGAGCCATTGTGAAACGCGGCTCCTTTTCCTGAGGCTGCGGCTGCCGGCGGCGCCCGCGCCCGAGGGCTCCCGAGAAACTGCTCCAACGGTTTCCTGGAACAGGGACACTCCAGGGCCGCCCCCCCTGGCCCCTCGGACACCACAATTTCGGGCTCCCCGGGGCAGGGGACAGCAGCCAGCAGGTCCCTCCGGAAGGGCTGCCCTGCCCCCCAAACGCCGGCAGCCCCAAACCTCCTCCCTGGGGATCACTGGGAAAGGGGGGTCCCGCTGCCCCGCTGCCCCCATCCCAATCCCCCTCGATTTCCACCGGGCACCAACCCAGGCGATTGGTTTGGCCAGGAAAACACTAAAATCTACAATTTGAAGTCGATGTCTCAGGGCTCTCCCAAAGCTCTCTCCACTTCCTGTGACAAAACAAAACACGTTTCGTTTGAAACTTATTCTTCCTCTATTTAGCGCCAAGAAACGATGACCCAAAGCACCCCCAAAACCCTCCTGGGACGCTGCTCCCTTTCCCACGCCGTCCCCAGCCCTGGCAGAGGATGGAGCCGGGCTGGAGCAGCCGCGGCACTGCATGAAATCTTGAATTTCAAACGATTTCATTTCGAATCTCCAGCAGGGCTGAATTTCCACTTCGCTATTTTCGTCTCGCTGCTGCTCGAGTCAAACGCTCCCCCCCCTCCTCCACGTCATCGGTCTCAAACCTGAGCCAAAAGGTGGCAAAAGGAGGGCACAAGGGAAAAATTTGGGGTTTGGCTCATCCAAGGGAAAGCCCTGTGCCGGGATCAAACGGACCAGGAATATTTGAGGAGTGCATGGATGGAAAATCCAGACAAACCCGTTTGCTTTGACTGGTGTGGGAAGAGTGGGTCACTGAGAGTCCCCAAAAACCTCGGGCTTTTCCCACTCCATTCACCGTGGGTGAAGAAACCAGAATTTTGGGAATTTTAGGGCTAGGAGTTGGATTTTGATCGTCCTTGGGTGTCCATTTCAACTCGGGATATTCCACCAGCCAAATTTCCAGCATTTCTGGGCTGCGCCTCTGCCCCAGTGCAGCTCCCTGGGCATTCCCTGGGCAGCTGGATGGAAAAAAAGGGGGGGAAATGGAATTTGTGGCTGATCTGATTCTGTTCCGTCATAATCTTCCAGTGGATACTTGAGGGGGATCCCTCCGACCTGAGGGGGAATGGGTTTTATCCCAGAAAAACAGCAAGAGTTGGCTTGAAAATGAACCACACCTGCAGAATCCTACAGCACTTTTCCAGGGATCAGGATTTGCCTCTAAGAATTAGGTTGGAAAATTCAGGATCAAGAAACCCACTTGGAAAATCACACAGGATTTTCCCAGTGCTTGGGAATTAATCTCTGAGAAATAATCTGGAAAATCAGGTATCAAGGAGCCCTCCTGGAAAAGCAGAGAGGCCTTTTCCAGGGATTGGGAATTTGCCTCTCAAAATTAAGCTGGAAAATTCAGTATCAAGAAACCTACCTGGAAAATCAAAGAGGTCTTCCCCAGAGATTGGGATTTGCCTCTAAGAATTAATCTGGAAAATTCAATACCAAGAAGTCCACCTGCCATGGAGGCAGTACCTGTTAAATCCATGTGTGCTTCCATTTATTCCCAATCCTGCTGTTTATTCCTAAAGTTTCTATTTATTCCCAATCCTTTCCAATTGTAAAAATAATCCTTTTTTCCCTCCCTTTTTTTTTTAAATTAATCCCCCACCTGGCTTAATTTATACCTCTAAGGACATCACTACTATTATATGAATTATATTAATTTCATTATATTTATCACATTAATTACATCTATTATATCACATTCCATTATTCAATTTTATTTAATAAATATCCACATCTACTATTAAATTTTATTTAATAAACAAATATTCCTGTCTTCACCATCATATGATTCAATAAACATACATTTTACACCCGTGAATGTATTTAATAATTTGATTTAAATTGAAATAAAATTCTTTGTATGTAATATATTAGTACATAAAAATATACTTACATATATAAATATATTGACATGTTCATCTATAAAAGTTACATTTACATTTGAATATACAAATCGAGGATTTATTTAAATATAAAAAAGCAGGGCAACGGTGGGAGCTGCTGGCTTTTAATTAATTGCCCTGACAGATTTTAATTGTCCTGACAGATTTTAATTAATTGCCCTGCTGGATTTTAATTGCCTTTCCTGACTCAAATTCCTCTCCCTAATTTTAATGCCATGGAAAAGTGTTGAAGAGCCCAGTGAGCCTGGGAAGGGGCACCTTCATGCCGGGATTTAGTCCCACATATTTGGCAAATATTTCAAAAAGAAAGTAAATCCCAAATGTCTGGAAAGCCCCAAATCCCTAAAAAAAGGACTGAGTGTCCTTGGAATCACAGCGCCTCAGGCGTGGGCTCCACAGGGAGCTGGGCTGGACCTGGATGCTGGGATGGACTCGCAAAATCTGCTTCCTTCCCCTGCCCGGGATTCCCAGGAATTCCTGGCAGCAGAAGAGAGCGGCTGCCCAAAGAGCCCGGGAATGGGCACTGGGAGAGGGAGAGGAGTGCTGGGAGATGCTGCAGCCCTGCCGGGCAGCACCAGTACCACCAGTATCAGCACCAGTACCACCAGTATCACCAGTACAACCAGAACCAGCAGCACCAGCACCAGTACCACCAGTATCACCAGTATCAGCACCAGTAACACCAATACCAACACCAGTATAACCAGAACCAGCACCAGTACCACCAGTACCACCAGTATCAGCACCAGTAACACCAATACCAACACCAGTATAACAGCACCAGCACCAGTACCAACAACACTAAGAGCAGTACCAGTAACACCAGTACCACCAGTACAACCAGAACCAGCAGCACTAGCACCAGTACCACCAGTACCACCAGTACAACCAGAACCAGCAGCACAAGTACCACCACTAGCACCAGCAAAACCAGTAGCACCCACACAACCCGCCCCAGCAGCCCCAGCAGCCGCCCAGTCGCTGCTGACTCATTTTTGGCCGGAGCCTCCGTTGCTGCTCCGTGGGGTTTTCCCTTCCTCCTTGGTCCCCGAATTACCCAACCCCGCCCTGACGTGGGGCTCCGGTTCCGGGAACCGCGCGGCTCCCGAGGCCCCGGTTCCCAGCCGCGGAGCCAAACTGGTGCTGCTGGAAGTGCCGGTGGCACGCCCGGCCTCGCTCCGGCGCCGGGACACAGCGCAGGCACCCGGCATTCCGGAGCTGGGCTCCCCAGCTCAGCTCCTCCCGAAGCCATTCCGCCCTTCCCACGGGGACATCGATCTGTCCCGTGCCACCCATCCCATGGAGACACTCACCGCATCCGTGGCTCCTTCCCCACATCCTCCGGAGCGTCTGAGACCGGGAGAGGGAACATCCAACCCTGGGTATGTTTTCATGGGAATGGGTGGGAAAATCCCAGAGTGCTGACTGTCCTTGTTTCCCACCACTAAGTGGGGACTTGAAATTACTGGGAAGGGGACAAGATCCCCCTTTCCACTCCTAATCCCAGCGGGACAGCCATGCTCCTGCTGATTCCCTGGGGATAAATAGGAAAAAGAGGCTTTTTTTAGTTTATCCTCCTTGAAAAACCTCTTCTGCTCCTTCTGTCCCAGAGACAGGGAATCACCTGTGGAGGAAGCAGCACTAGGAATGCTGGAAGCAGGAGAAGAGATTGCTGCCCCTTTGCTCCCAGGTTTATGCTGGTGGTTTTTGTGACACAGGGTGGGAATTGTCCATGGCTGTGTCCCCTCGGATGCCAGGCAGGATGCCGCACCACAGGGATTCATCCCTGTGCTTCCCACACTTCTCCTCCAATCATTTAATGGCAAGAGGTCAGGATCAGCTTCCCTGGAAACTCCCAGCCCCATCCTGCACTGTTTCTGCTGGAATGTCATGAACACTTCGATATTGAGGATTTGTGGGAATGATGGGGGAATGTTGGGATGACGGCGGGAAGCTTGGCTCCAGCATCCTTCCCTGGGCTGCACGAGTGCACCAGGCAGAGCAAGGGAAAGATGAAAACCCATCACTTAGGGAAAACTGTAGGAATTCCGTTAATTTCAGAGTCTCACCTTCCCTCAGCTCAGAGCCCCCCGCTTCCCAGGAATAGGAGCATCCCCTTGGAGCAAACCCCACACACCAATTCTGGAAACCACCCACAGATCCCCTGCAGCAGGATCCCTCCGTGGATCCCAGACCAGACCAAATCCACCCCACATCCTACCCGGCCTCTCCTCGCCGCAGCTCCCAGCCCGGGATGTGCCGAGGGCTTATATGGCCCCGTCCCCGCTCCCGCCGGGATGTGGGGAAGGAGATTTTCCCATGGCCCAGGGGCTCTCCCGCTTCCCCCATTGGGAAAGGATCCGGGAGTTTTTTCTCATCAGAAAGAGCCTTTGCTGGGAAAGGTCTCGTTTCCCAGGGCCTGGAGCCAAATCCATGGGGACCGTGGCGGAGGGGGTTGGGAAGGGGATGAGCTATCCCGAAGTGGGAGCGGAAGGCTCTTTCATCCAGGCAAGGCATCCCTAAGCTCTCAGGCACCTGGATATTCTTCCAGCCTGGAAATTCCTGTTTTCCCCCTATCCCCTTCTAAAAGAAGCCGTGACCTCCCAGTAAATCCTGTGGGAAAGGCTCTGGCTGCCCGTGGGGGATGGAAACCATCCCCATTCCCCAGGGAACAGCTCCGGAGACGCTCATCCCGCTCCAAGCCCTTTCCCTCCCGGCTAAGGGACCTCTCTCCCTCTGTCACCCTGCTGGTGCCCCCACTCCGGGCTTTTCCCACTCCATGTCTGTTCCACGCGCTTTTGGAGCTTCTGTATATTGGGAAAACAAGGGAAAACAACACACCCCACAGCCGGCTTTGGGCAGGGCCAGGCTCCCGATCCAGCAGGAGCTCGGAGCTGACTCTGGCCCGAGCAGCTCCAGGAGCAGTAACACAGCGGGAAGGGGGAGCCCCGGGAGGGGGTGACATGGGGGGAAGGGGAAGCCCCTGGAGTTTTTAATCAGCCTTTTCCAAATCCATGCTAATCCATCTTGGATTTATGACACCAGACCCAGGGGGGTTTGGCACTGGGTGCTCCATGCCCATGCCAGGGTCCAGCTGAGCATTCCAACCTCAATCCCTGTTTTCAGGACCTGCTGGTGGCTTTAACCCTTCCAGCGCTGTCACTGCAGCGCCAGGAAAAACCCGGCAGTCTCCTAGGGAGCTGCCACGGGATGAGCGATGCCCTGGCTCAGCTGAGGGAGGAAAACCACCCAAAAAAATCCCCTTTTTGTCCTCCTCTCTGGTTTTCACCCATTTCCCATCCAGCTCCCTCGGCTGGGACTCCAGGGATCACAAACCTTCAAATGAACCCAGGAACTGCGGGATTCTGGAGGCATTGGAGCACCACACCGGCTACAGTGGCACCAAATGCTTGGATATTTTCCCCAAAATATTGGAGATGGATGCTCCTCTTTGCCCTGTGCTTACCACAGACATCCCTGGAGCTCGTCCCAGCAGAGCACACGCCAGTGGGAAATGTCTTTCCTGGAAGAAATCATGCCAGGAGCATCCCATGAGAATGAGGAACATGAGGAGGAGGGCTGGCACAATCCACTGCAGTGGGAAAACACTCAACCTGTTCCCTTCCCACCTTTTCCCCCTCCAATATTGCAACAAAATGGGGAAAACGTGCTGGCAGTCATTAACATCTCCCTGGAAAACCCCGGTTTGCTGGCCCAGCTTCCAAACCCAGCTCTCCAGAAACCCCCCGAGTGAATGCGAGCTTTGGGGAACACCAGAGGCATCATCGAAAATCCCATTTTCCTTCTAAAAAGAAAGGGCTGGAAACCACGCCTGCCGGATATTCCCAGCAGGATGGAGGGAGCTGACAGAGGTAGCAGATCCCAAAGGATCACGTCACGGCACCGCCTGCATCGCCTGTGGGGTCCAGCCATGTCCACCTGGGCAAGGCAACAGCCCAAAGGCGCCGGGATCCGCCGGGATGGCCGGAATCCCGCGGGATCCAGCCGCTGTGCCGGGCATGCCGGCACCTGCCTTCCCGCAGAGCGAACAAACAAGTTGCTAAGTCACAGCAAAACCATGAAAGCAAAACCACAGAGCCCCAAAGCGCCTCTGAGTCACTCCCCGGCCGCCGCCACGGCCCCACAGCCCTCCCAAAATTCGCCGCCACCTGCAGCTGCTGCTCCGCGCTCCCAAGGGCCGCTCCAGGGGTGCTGGAAGCGCTTTCCAGCGGGGGAAGCCTCTCTGAGTGGGCACAGGCATGGATGGAGGGCCGAGGTCACGCCCAAACCAACCTGGCAGTGGCCACTCCTCGCCCTTTCCCCGCAATCTCACCTGGATTTGTTATCGCTGTTATTTAACCGCGACAAACACTCGCCAGGAGCGGGACGGAGCCGAGCCCTGGGCCGACCGCGCTCCCGGGATTAGTCACCGGCGGCGGCGGCACGCCTGCCATGAGTCACGGAGGTTTGGCCGCCCATTAAACCCGGGATTTTCGGGTTCCCGGCTCCGGGGTTGTCCCGGGGACACCTTTCGGTAACCGGAGCCCGCTTCTGAGCAGCGCTCGCAGCCGCCTCCCGGCACCGCCGCTTCCCGACACGCGGTCGGGGGCTCTGCCGTGGCATTCCGCAGCAGCTGGAGCGGCGGGATCGGCGCCCAACAACCGCGTCCCGTTTGTGCCGGAGCTGGGAATCGTGATGGAGGCGCGGGATGCAGCCGGGTGGCAGCGGCGCGGCCCCGGCGGCGACGCCGACAGAGGTCACTGTTGCCGAAAAGTTGCGAGCCCCAGCCAAAAAATAAAAAAGGGAACTCGGTGGGGAAGGCGGCGATGGGGCCGAGCTGGGACAGGCACCGCGTCCCAGCAGTGGCACCTTCTCGGGAATGACGCCCTGGGAAGCGCAGCCGGCACCGCGGTCCATGGGATGGGATGGGATGGGATGGGCTGGAGAAGCCGCGCTCCGCCCGCAGCCACCGCGGGACGCCCCAGGGGCCGCCCGGCCGGGACTAGATAGGGATCATGAGGATAATTCCCCCCCGGAGAGGGAATGTGCTGCCGCGGGATGCTCCCGAGGGCGAAAGCTGAGCCAGGGCAGGAAAAGGAGGGAGCTCGGGGCTGCTGAGCCCCGGCAGCGCCTCTCAGCTCCAGGACAGCCCACGGGAAACACGAGCAGTGAGCAGGGAACCGCAGTTTGGGATGCACCGGATGGCGGGAGGTGGGAGAGCGGGAGGGGAACTCGCTGCTGCCCTTCCCAGCCCAAATCCCAAAGGAGAGCGCAGAACCAGCGGGACAGCGCGGCACACATATACCCCAAAAAGGTGACTAAGCACAGTGGGGGAGGGATGACGCCAGCGGAGCCCGGCCTCCGTTCCCAGCGGTGCTGGCTCCTGCCCGCCGTTATCATGGAATCCTGGAATGGATGGGGTGGGAATGTTCCATAAAGCCCAGCCCGCTGCACCCCTTGCCATGGGCAGGGCCACCTTCCTCTCGCCCAGGCTGCTCCAGGCCCCGTCCGACACGGCCTGGGACACTTCCAGGGATAGGGAATGGTGTTATCGGGGTGCAGGACCAGGGAGAACCTCCACATCCGACCTCCACATCCCACCTTCCCGTTCTCCGCGCCTGAGCAGCGCTGCTTCCCTCCCTGCGGCTCCCGGAGCATCCCTAAATTCCTGCCCGCTCCACTCCGCATCCAGCGCTCCTCCAGCAGATCCCTGCGGGACGCGGCAAAGCGCACAGCCCGAGCAGCAGCCAGCGCGAAATCCCACACATTCCCGCTATTTCCAAGGGGTTTCCTTCCCGCAGTTCCCGGCAGCAGCCGAAGGGAGCAGCGCCTTACCGTGGGCGGCGGGGCCGGGGGCTCCCGGCGTTCCCACGCGGAGCCGGGAGGCGCAGCGCCCCCGGGCATCCGTAACGGGCGCGGGCGGCCCGGGCGCGCCGTGCCCCGATCATTGGCCCAGCGCAGGCAGCCGCTGCTTTCAAATTCTGCTCGAGCTGCGAGAGGAAACAGGAAGCCCCAGAGCTCCTCGCCAGAGCCTCCCGCGCCCACCCCCGCCCACGGGCTCGCCTCCCTCCCCAGACCCTGGGAATGGCGCTTTTCCCGCATCCGGCGGAAACTGGGAGCATCCCGGCGCTGAGCTGCTCGCCGGGATCAGCTGAGGCTTCTCGGTTTCATCTCGCTCGTCTGTGTTCCTCTCATTCACGGTCAGAGCATCTCTACCTTCCAGCGTGCCCGGCCGCCAGGCAGCATCATCCTCGGACTGCGGGATAAACCCCATGGATCCGTCGGGACAGCGAGAGGATTTAGGATACCTCCAGGTTTCTGAGCTTTCCACCCCAAACCCAGCATTTGGATTTTCTGCTCTTTGTCCAACTGGGATAAACGCGGGAGGCCCATTCTGGCGCTGGGGTGGGGGCTCGAGGAGGCAAAAAAATATTTGTCCTTGGAGAAGTGGTGGGGGAATCCCATTCCCCATCCCTGGAAGTGTTTGAGGCCAGTCTTGGATGGGCCTTTAAGGAAGGTGTCCCTGCCCATGGTCTTTAATGTCCCTTCCAACCCCAACCATTCCAGGATTCGATGAAAGCCCAATTTCATCCCCTTTGGGAAATTAGCACTTCATGCTTCCCATTTCCCCAGTTTAGAAGGAAAGAACTTCCCTGAGCCGCACCAACCTCCCAGGGAAAGGAACATCCAGGATCGCCCCATGAGACCTCCTGGCTCCTCTGATTTCCTGTCTGTTCATGGGTGCATTAAATCCACATAAAGAAGGTGCTTCTGGAGGAGGTGTGTAGAATTAAATTAATTAAATTATTTGCAGTAAATTAGAGCAGCTTTGGAACAGCTTAAAAAAAATGGATGAGGGTTGGAATTTGTCACGGGGTCAGCTTCCTTCAGGACACCTCAAGCAACTGGAAAACCTCATACTACACAATAAACTTGTTCTTTTTTATAAGAATCAGGTTTGTATTGTTTTTCTGCTTTTGCTTTCTTTTTAATCACTCCTGGTTGTCCTCTCCCTCCGTTTGTCCCCTCCACAAAATCCCTTGGCTCCTTTCCTTGACGATTTGGGAAAAACCAGGGAGAAATCAGCACAAATCCCACAGACCAGGATTAAATTTGCAAGCAGAATAAGCAGAATCCAAGCCTTTGGCTCTGGCTGGGTAATTCCTCAGCCTCTGGCTGCTTTTTTTTGGAGTAATTCCACCTGTTTGGTGACAAATTAAGGATCTGCTCTGCCCGCAGCCAACAAGGAATGAGTCCTGCTCCAAGTTCCTCTGGGGGGAACACAAAGTGTTCAAATCAGGAATTCTTTCCATTGTTTGGAAATAAGATCCACCACAAGCAAAGGAGTTACAAACCTGAGGAAAAGCACCATTCCCAGCCAGGCTCTTTCCCAAATTCCCCACAAAAGCCACACGTTTGCACACAAGCCTTCGTTACAAAAGTAAATTTAATATGACCTCACTTTTATAGCTTTTTTTTTTTTAATTCCTCGTAACAATTTATAAATAACTCCTGGTGGTGGTTGCCGCAGCTGGGGGTGAGTCTGGTGTTTGGGAAGGTACAAAAACGCAGGAGATTTTGGGAAGCTCGGTGGGACTACAGCACCATGGCCTGGGGGTTCCCAAGGAGCAGCGGGGCCAGGCGCAGGAGTGCCCGCACGGGGACGTGCAGCCTCCTCAGCTTCAGCAGCAGCTCCGAGAAGTTCCTGCTCCCTAAAAAACATCCAAAGCAAAGGAAAAGGGTGTGAAAATGAGGGGGGATTTGCCCACAACTACAGGGAGAAGCTACAGGGAGAAGCTCCAGGGAGCTCTGGAGGCGTCACCCCATGGATCTGTTTGTTGTGTGCTGGCTGGAAAGCGAAGTTTTATCCAAGATCCCAAATCTCTTTTGTAAGAGATCCCAAATCCCGGAACAAGAACACAGAGGAAAAGAACATCCAGAAGAGGTGTGTAATAGGCAACTGGAATCATCCCAGCGCAGACACAGGAATCTGTGGCCGGCACAGGATTCCCAGGATAGGTGCTGGGAAGGCTCTGGCCGCAGATCCCTCATGGATGTGGTGACATTCCTGCCCCAGCAGGGCACAGAGCTCCCGAAATGGAGCTGCTCCCAGCTGTGTTTCCCTGGGAAACCTCAGGACTGCTGTATTCCCAGGCTGCTGGAGGACCCAGGATTTCCCCAAATCCCAATTCCAGACTCACCTTCCAGGCCTCCAGCTGCCAGCTGCCCCGGCGTGGGCACGGAGTGGTAAATCAGGAAGCAGGCCAGCATGCTCAGCTGGGATTCCTCCGGAGCCTGCCCGCTCAGGTAGGAATGCAGGGAGACATCCCCTCCGGCTGCAAGGCACAAGGAATGCTCGTGGTGACGTTTGGGAAGCAGGATTTGCATGGATAAATCCCGCTACCCTGCTGTGGTCACCACTTCTTATTGTTCCCAGAAAATTCTCCCTCTGGAAGATTAGGAAGGCATTTTCTCTGGAAAACATCACCTTCCCTGCTAAAGACCCCCCACCACTCCAGGCAGACGCAATTCTCCTGGGAATGTTCCCCACCAAATGGAAGATAAGCAGGTTTAGGCCAATGCCTTCCCTTCCCTCAACAGTCTTCCATAATTTTGAGGCAAAAATCCACCTGGATCATGAAGACAAGAACCAGGGGAGCAACAGGGGATGGAATGAGATGGGCTTTAAGGTCCCTTCCAACGCAAATAATCCCAGGATTGGATTCCATTTCCTCCCTACCCTGAAGCCACTGATCCAAGGTGTTATCTATGGTGCACTTCATCACTGGCAGGAATTCCGAGTTCATGAAGAGCCCTCGGGTTGGATTCCTGCTCATCCTCTCCTGGTGGCTCCGGGAGCTGAAGAATTCCAGCACCAGCTTGATCTGCCACAGCTCGAAGGTCTCGGACATTTCCCGCCTTTCCAGCCTCCTCACGGCCTGGCAGAAGGGAAAGCGGGAATTGGAGCAGGAATGAAATGACTCCTCAACCCCTGCCCTCCCTCCTCTGGAAAAGCACATGGAATGGCCAGTCTCTGCCCCCCAAAAGTGGGGAAATGTGTTGTTTCCAACAGGAAGAGGCGTTCCCTACCTGATCGATGGCGATGTACGTGGGCAGCATCTCCGGGTTCTCCTGGGTCACGCACTCGTAAAGGATGGAGGAGAAAAGATCCAGGATTTCCTGTTTCTGAGGGAAGACAGGTGCCAGGCAAAATTTATTCCAGCTTCCTGCCTCCATTACAGTTACTCCATGCAGCGGCATCACAGGAATTCGGGATAACTAATGGCACCACTTGGCTTCTCCCTCGGGATAATTAAACAGGGTTTTTACGCCCTCCCTTAAATAATTTTTAAAGAAATTCCATATTAAACACCTTCTCTGACTTCCCCTAAGTGGTTCAGGGCTCTCTGGATTTGTTACACATTCCTCAAGGAATGGGAGAAAAAATTCCAATATCAAACCAGAAGAATTGGAGGATCACCCTTTTCCACCTTGTATGACACAACATCCTGCACAATATTCCCTGCTCCCGCTGCTTGCAGGGCTGAATTCTGCTCTGGAGCTTAACATGGGTTTTCCCTACTTTTTATCCATGGAATAACTGTCGGTCCACACCAGCCCTTCCTACCTGGCCCATGTTCACAGTCGGTTTGCAAAAATAATCGGCGAAGGAAAAGAGAGCAGGATCGGAAGTGAAAGCTGAAATAGCTTCTGGCTGGAAAAAAAAAAGGGGATTAGAGCACATTCCTACAATGAACTTCCTGGGTTTGTGCACAAAGATAACAACGATTGATTCCCAAAGCATCCAGAACATAAGGGAGAAGACTGGAACCCCCGATCAAAAGGTTGGACTCAATCCAAAGGTTGGACTCTGTGATCTAAAATTTGGATTCAAACATCTAAAAGTTGGGCTCTGTCTAAAGGCTGGACTCAATCTAAAGGTTGGATTCCAGGATCTCAAGGTTGGACTCCATGATCTGAAAGTTGGATCCAATGATCTAAAAGTTGGATTCAATGATCTCAAGGTTGGACTCCATGATCTTAAGGTTGGATTCCATGATCTCAGGGTTGGACTCTGTGATCTCAATGTTGGATTCAATGATCTAAGAGTTGGATTCAATGATCTAAATGTTGGACTCAATCTAAAGGTTGAACTCCAAGACCTAAAATTTGGATTCAATGACCTTAAGGTTGGACTCCGTGATCCCGGAGAGCTTTTTCAACCTAAGTGATTCCACGATCAAGCACTTCATGGGCAGGATGTGCCCAGTGCTCGTGTCTACCCCCAGCAGATGCACCTACACGTGGCTGTCCCGGGAAAGCCACCAGAATTCCCTCCCTCAGCAGCATTCCTGGCAGGAAACCGTCCTGGGAGCGCTACCTTGAACGCCCGCGCTTCAGAGTTGCGGTGGGTGACGGTCTGTGCCAGGAGGCTGCGCCAGCCCATGGGATCCTCCTTGTAGGAGAGCTGCCCAGCTCGGAGCTTCACGTACAGGACGCCACCCTTGGAAAGGATCGACCTGGAAGGGCACAACGGGGCCGATTTATGGAACGGCTTCAAAGAGAGGAAATTCAGGCTGGATATTGGGAAGAATTCTTCCCTGTGAGGGTGATGAGACCCTGGCACAGGTTGTCTGGAGAAGCTGTGGCTGCCCCATCCCTGGAAGTGGCCAAAGCCAGGCTGGATGAGGCTTGGAGCAACCTGGGCTAGTGGAAGGTGTCCCCACCCATGGCAGGGGATGGAACTAGATGATCCCTAAATCCCTTCCAACCTAACCCATGCAGTGCTAATGGACTGCGCTTAATTGAATCCTTCCCGCTGACACGGCGGTGATGGATCCATGACTGGACTCATTATCCTGGAGGTCTTTTCCAACCTAAATGATTCTGGGATTGATCAATGGCAATTAAATGACCTAAAAGCAGCACGTCGCTGAGCAAAGATGCAGCTGCTTTCTCCCACCCCTCACGGGGGAGTGCAAAGCTGAGAACGATTTCCCCCCCCAGATCCTGTATTCCGGTAAAATCTCTGGTTCCCACAGCTGCCCCGCACGTTTCCAGTGCGTCACGAGGGCGGGCGGCGCTTTGTGACACGGGGTGACACCAGAAAAGGAGCATTTCACAGGGCAGCAACAGCCCCCAACAGTCTGGGAAACATGACATCACCGGCACCACTCAAAACCAAACCAAAACCATGAGTTGTAGCTGCGCGCTGGCGGCTCCATCCCACTGCCAGCCTCTGTGGGTTTTACTAGCAGGTTTTCCCCTAACCCTGGGTTTTTGCATGAATTATTCACCTCAGTGGGTGAAACCCAACTCTGCAGTTTCTTTCTTTCTTTCCCCCCTAAAGTGCTGTCAGATGCACAACAGTGACTTGATGAAACCCAGGTTTCTTTCAGAGCTGTGGGAGGGTTTAAAAAAAACAAGAAATATGATTACTACGAGGTCGTGATTCAGTTGAATATTAAAAAAACACTTACTGGAGATGAGCCGTGCCCTTGCTTAAATCTATCAATAATTCCCAGTACCGTGGGCCCTTCACTCTGATCTGTCAATAGAAACATTTTATTACTAAATATAACCAGAATCATTAAATTAAGAGGTTTCTGTATCTTTTTTTCCTGGGATTTTTTATAGTGTTGCCCACCCAGAAAATTCAGGAGAAGGTTTGTGTCTCCTACAGGGAATTCCCTGCTACATCAGATCTTGGAAGTTCTTCATCAAGAGAGAATACAGAGAATTGTCTTTGGAATCACAATGGGACAGTGTCGTCCAGAGTCAGGATAAGGAATCAAGAACCATCCAATCTCAGCTCTTGGACTCTTTGTGACACAAAATCCAGGTGATTTTCCATGAAAGCAGAGCTTTCCTTTACCTGCTTCAGTAAGTGGAGCTCTGGGAGAAGCGTGGGTGCCATCAACTCCTCGGTGGCCTCCCCGTACCACTGCGTGCCCTGCAAAACGCCACGGGAGCCACGGGTCAGGAAAGGTCATTTCCATGGGAAAAGGAAGGAAAAGGGCATTTTGTGGGGAACAGCTGCCCTGGCAGCAGCCAGGGGCTTCTGGTCCCAAGTAAATACAGGATTCGTGTCCAGAAACATGGACTTCCCATGCCGTATTTCCCAGGGATCGATGGATCAACAGCTAACACTGGCCTAGGCTGAAACATGAATGTTTGGGAAAACTGTAATGGAAGCATGGGGAACTCTTTGCCAGAACCACGGGGGATCCGTGCTGCACCTCTTCCACCTAAAAACTCCCAGAACTCCTTCCTGAGCATCCTGCTTCTCATGTAAGGCCGTACAAAATAAATCCCAGAGGAAGGACTCTTCCCTGAAGGACACCTGATGGAAGCACCAAGGAGAAACACCAAGTCACCCATTCCAGAATGAGGGGAAGGCTTAGAAAACAATAGACGGTTCTGGCCACCTCTGTGCCTTTGGAAGTTCTTCTGGAGAGGAAGGAGAACCAGCTGGTTCCAGCCACCTCTGTGCCTTTGGATGTCCTTCCCAGAGGGAGGAGAACCTGGGTCAGTCAGGACACCTTTGCCTGCCTGAAGGTTCAGGTGACTCTCCGTGTCCTCCCTCCAGCTCTCCAGGTGCCACCAGAGCACACGAGAGGTGGGAGCGCGTTGAGCCCAACCCTTCACTTGCTTGTGCAGAGTCCACCTCGTCCTCACCACGACTTGAAACCAAACCCAACCCTGGAGGCCACCCCAGTGAAAACCGGGATAAATCCAAGTGTTTGGTCATCCCACAGCTCCTCAGGGCTGCCCAGCCACGTTACCTTGTAGGTGACCTCTATGAGGGCGTAGCAGGGCGTGTTGGAGTCCACGTCCACGGGCGTGAGGAGCCTCGGCTCGGCCGCCAGCACGTACAGGTGACGCAGGGCCTGCAGGTGGTACCTGAGGTGGGAAGCAGGAGCTCAGCACGGGCTGGGAATGATCCCAAACACCAGCTCTGGCCCCAAACAGAGCTGGTGTAGCCGTGGTTTTGGTTAATTAACAGAACAGGGCGTAATGGAGCAGAACCAAAACCAATTAAGGGGCATAAATGGACAGAACTTCCATGAAAATCTTTCCAGCTGAGCAAACGGGAGCAGCCACATCACAGGAACACAGCAGAGCTGGTGTTTCCTCACTGACCAAAGATCCCTGCCATCATCACTTATTTCTTCTGTTTCCCACATTGCTTTTAAATGGAAAACCTCCCAAATCTGATTTTTTTGTAAAAATCCATCATTTGTCTTTTGTAAGGAGATGATTCTGCTGAAGGAAATGGGATGCCCAGCGAAGCCTTACCGATTGTCCGTGCTGTGAACAGGGAAGTGAGGGTACAGAGCACAGAGGAGAGCAGCAATGGAGGAGTTGGAAGTGCTCAGGGAATATCTGTAGGAAAAAACCAACATCATCCTTTAGTTTTCCTTTGAATAAACACAGGAGGCAAAAATACTTTGCTGGGATGAGGAAAGGAATTTCCAAAATCATACGAAGTCAACAAGACTTTCATTTCCAACAGGAGACGCCTTTATGCATCCACGTGGTACCAAAAAAAGGGAAATGGAGGAAATGGAAATCAGGGCTGGGATCTGCCTTTGGAAAAGGCCAATTACCTTCCTCCTCCCAGGAAGAGGAGCCCCAGAGCCATGTGGTGAGCCAGGTGGAAGCCGTAGTTCATCTCCCCGCCCGTCTTCTTGTGCATGAAACGGCAGAGCTGGAGCACTTTGAGGTTCCCAGAGCCGGCCATGACCATGGCCAGGGCCAGGAGCAGGACACTCAGGCACGTTTCCAGGTTATAGTGACCTGTCTTCAGGGACAACAGAGAGGTTTCGCCACAATTCCATGGCCACCAGCACATTCCGGGCAGCACCATACACCACTTTCTACCCCAGAGCTTCCCAGAAATTCCCCAGAGAGAGAGCCAGCAACGTCCTTCAGATGATTCCCAGCCCTGCCACATCCTATAAATCGTGTGTAATCTAGAAAATTAAAAAGGGGTGGGGTTTTTTCCCATTGAGGTGTTGCTGAGGGTCACACAAAGGCATCTTTCTGCTGGAAGAAAACTTGGGAAAACTTACTATGGACGCCGTCGGAGCCGACAAACACTTCAGGAAATCCGTGGCATATTTGTACTGGAAAGAAAAGAAATGCCCAGTGGATATGGATCCAAAAGGTCAGTGACAGCTCCCCGGAAATTGAAGGGAATAAAAATGACACCCCTCTCTTACCAGGCACTGAAAGGCTGCCAGGTTTTCCGAGCCGGCAAAGCGAAATCCCAGGGATAAACACGCTCCGGCGATGATGTAGACGTGAGCTTGCCTAAGGAACAACACAAACAGGAAATGACTAAATGTTCCTCTTCTCCTCATCTGAATACACAGCACAAACACCTCTGTCCTTTAAAAATAAAAGGGAACACTCATCCTTTATGGAAGGATATCCCACATGACAAAACTCTCCTTTACAGGACAGCAGAATCCCCCAAGGAGAGATTTTTTGGACATTACTCACGCCAGCGTTTCCAAGCTCAGGTCTTCAGAGGAAGGCAGCTCTGTTGCATGAAGAGAGATAATGTTCTCTCTTATGATCTGGAAAAAGCAGGAGAGGAAAATGAATCCAGGGAAAACTGACTATGAATTGAAACTCTGGCTATGAGGAGTTCATAAGTGATAACAAACAGGTCTAAGGGAAGGAAGAGTTGGGTTTTTTCCCTAGAGACCATCAGCATCCTGTAGTTCTCATAGGTATGGCACTCATTTGGTCTTAAAAATTCCGTACAACATCTTGGAATATCACTGATCGCACTGTTGGGAAGTTATTCCTAATGCTCAACTCCACGCAGCAGTTTTGCACTTGGCAAAGCAGGGAGAAGTTTAATCCCTTCCTTTCCCTGACATCATTTTCTGTCTGGAACAATCCCATCCCTCCTCAATCCTCTCCTTTCCAGTCCCCAGGTCTCCTAAAACCCAGGGATCCCGTGGAACAGTCACCTCTGTCGCATTAACACACACTCCTTGTGCTCCTCACGTGACTGCGGAAATATCCGCACGGAGAACAATGCCGGGAGGTGGAAAATTGGGAAGCAAACACACCACACATAAACAAACACCTACTTGAGGCACGTTGCTGTTGACCCACTTGGAATTGGGCAGGATGTCATCCCACAAAATCAGGCACCGAGCCAAGGTCTGGAGCAAGGGAGAAAACCAAACCGTGAGGGAGAAAATTTATCTATGGAATTGGGAAAAGCTATAAAAGTTCACCTAAAAATTTAATGTAACATTCCCCATAAAATGCGTCTTCCAACTATTTCTCCATAAATTCTGTCTCCATGACAAGGAAGGTGCCACAGCACAAGGAGGAATTGTTGGAAGGGGTGAGTTTGGGCTGGGAAGCAAAGGATTCTGCATGATGGGCATGTTGGGCTGGAATTCCAAACCATCAGTTAAATAGACCAAGGAATGAAGCCAAGGAAAACCTTACCCTCAACAAAAGGAATTCTGGTTTGACAAAGTCCAGCAAATACATCGTATCCGGGGCTTTGAGCCAGTCAGCGATGGATCTGCAGGGCATGGCAAAGGAAAAGGGTTTCCAGGTCACATCCCAGCAATCCCAAACCTCAGCAGAGCCAACACCGGGGCACTTTAACCCGGCAGAATTCCCAGGTCAATACCTGTTGTTGGTCTTCAGGTAGATCATGGCAAGAGCAAGGGTGGCACCTGGACACGTCACGTCCACGTTGATGGTGTCTCCTTCCTGGGAAAACACAGGGAATATTTCCCACAGGTTCACTTGGAAGGGAACAATGCTCCCAAAGCCACGGAGACACCTCCCAGACTCCAAACTTAAAGGAGCCAGAACTGGCACCGCGTACCTTGATTTGGTAACTGGGAGATTTGTGCTTCTCCCTGTGCATTCCCGCCTGGAATCTCCTGTGTCCCCCCACCATGTACTGGTAGAGCTGCTCGGGAACGTTGAGGTCTGACATCCCTATCAGGTTACTGCCATGCTGAGGAACGGAAAGAAGGAAAAACATGGAAGTGCCTTCCTCTAGGAGAAAAACCCACAGGCAGCTGGGAGCCACAGATGGAACAGCTCTTGGAATGCCATCCCCGTGGATAATGAGTCTCCTAATTGCAGCTGACTTACCCCAAGGCACACCATTCCCAAGGCCAGCCCTGATGCCAGGGAATAGGACTCTCTGTCCGTGCAATATTCCATTTCTGGGCCGGGGGGCCGCCCTGCAGAAACCAAACCAGCAAAATTCACCTTTGAAAATTCCATCTTATTGCTAAATTCCTAATGAAAGGAGAGAAAAAAAAAACCTGTCTGGCCCTCCTTAGGGAAATCCTTAGTGGAATGACAAGGAGCTGGCAGTTGATCCCTCCACTCCCAAAGGGCAGCTCCCTCCTAAATGTTACAGCTGGAGTTCAGAGCCACGGTGAAAATGCCGAGTTTAACTGCGGGTACTCTGAGACCCTGAACCAACTCAAATGCTGCTGCTGAAAAAGGATTGCGCATATCCAGTTTCCAGAAACGCAACAATTCCAGCCTTAAAATTTATCCCATTCCCTGTTTAATAAACCACAGGGTCTCTAAGTACAGTCCCATATAAACACGGATAAAAGCTGTTATAAATTAATCTAGAATGACAGCACAAGTGACATCATAAATTTGCTGTTCAAACCAGCTCTTAAGACCTCCTGGTTAAAAAGCCTTGAAATTCCAGCCAGGGAAATTTCAGACCCCAAATTTCCAGGTGGAAGAAGTAGGAGCAGCAATGATGCTGCTACATTTCTTCTCCTAAATCCCACAACTTTCCTTTTTATGCTGCACAAGCTCCGAGGAGGGACGCTGAGGTTTGGAAAATGAGAGGAGAGCATTGTGGTGGGAGGTGCCAACGTTACAACTCCCAACTTCAGGAATGTCAGGACTATCCCGGCCCTCATCCCGTTTTCCTGGTGCCGGCACCCACCTATCTCAGCCAGCAGCACCTCAGCAGTGTGCCTGTGGGCAGTGCCCTGGTAGACCAGGCCTATCCCGACCACGGCAGCCACCTGGACGTTGTGGGGCACGTCCAGCTCGGTGGAGGTGGGCGGCAGCAGCGCCGGGATGTGGATGCTCAGCAGGCGCGTGATGGCCATGTCCATGGTGCCCAGCTTGGCCGCGGAGACGCCCAGCAGGAGCCCGATGCTCGTCATCTCGTGGCCCTGGGCAAGAGGACAGGCAGCAGTGAGGCACCTCCAGGAATGGGAAAACCCCTGTCCCAGCGTTCCAGTCGCCTATCCCGATGAGCCACGTGCAGGGTGGAAAGCTCTGGGGGTGAAACTGCAGGACTCTTGGAATGGAAATGAAGTTTCTGCATTTTGCAGAATACCAGAGTATTTAGGGTTGGAAGGGACCTCTGGAGATCCTCCAGTCCATCCCCACTGCCATAGCTGGATCACCCAGGGCAAGTGACACAGGAATGCATCCAGGTGGGTTTGGAATATCTCCAGAGACTCCACAGCCTCCCTGGGAAGCCAGTGCTCCACCACTTCCATGGAAAGGAGTCCTTCCTCATGCTGAGGAAGGATCCTTCCAACCCAAACCACGCACCACAACCATAATGAAGTAACTCAGACATCCTCCCACACCAGGAATCTTACAATCAAAGCAACCTGTTCATTTTCCTTCCTTGTTTTGCCTAAAGAATCCAATCCTGCCAGGATCTGGCTCTTGGATGTGCCCGAAGGCCTCACCTTTGTCAAGTAGTCGTGGATGTTGAGGGTGGCCAGCTTGGTGAGGTGCCCGTTGAGGCCCAGGGCCATGAGGAACCCCGCATATTCATTGGCCAGCTCGGCAATTTTGGGCTTGTTGTAGACGATCCAGGCGGAGTCGATCTGGGAAGCGGGAGCAATCTTCAGGCCAGCAGCCACTCCGTTGTGGAAGCTGGCCCAGCAGGCCATGTTGGGAGGGACGTCGATGTTGCCGCTGTTCAGATCCACGGTGGTGTTCCTCGGAGGAGCGCGGCCTGCCATGGGAGAGGAGATAACAGCAGCTGGGAAAAGCCAAGCTCTTCAGCCAGCGCCAAGCGAGGGAACAACTCCGATCCAGGAGTCTCCAGGAAGGTCAGGACAGGCCTTTGTGGGATTCCCATCCCGTACGACCCCAGCACGGCCCAGTTTAGGCCATTTTTTTGCACCAATAAAAGGCCTCAGTGTTTGATAACACTGGCCTTGACCATTCCAGGAGGAGCTCCCACCATTCCAGGTGGCAGATTCAAAACCCAAAGGAGCTGCTTCCTCACAAAACCCGCACTCAAGCCATGAAATTCTTGGTGGAGAAGATGCTACAAAAATTCGAGTAAGTTCAGGAAGAACTGGGATAACAGCTGTAAGGAAGCCCATCCTGCTCTGGGATGGATTGGGAAGGAACCTGAGAACATACCGGTGAGGTTCAGCTTAGGGATGGGCAGCTGCTCCGTTGGCACGGGATGGTAGGAGAACAGGGTGAACATTCCTCGTCCAACTGGGAGCGCCATGGTTCGCTGGCACAGCTGCAGCAGCCTGGAGGGGAGGTGAATCCAAACATTCCATATGGAAAATTTTCCCTAACATAAACAACCTGCAAACAACAGGCACTGGACAGGACCATTTTTCCCTGATTTTGACTCTTTCCTTCTCCTTTTGAACCAAATCTTTTGTCCTTAGAAGGTTCATCTCCAAGGTACTTTTCAGCTGTTGGAACCTGGCACAATTTTCCCCTTAAGGCCGGTTCGATAAATCCGTTCCGCAGACACTTCCCGGCCGTGTCGGCAGCGAGGTGAGGGGAGAAAGCCAAGCAGAGGTGGTTGCCCTGTGGGATCCTGCTATGAGTGGTGACAACAACCCACATGCAGAGCTGAGGAGGTGCTTCCAAGAATGCCGACCACGATTCTCTATGATTTAGTCTGGAAACACTTTCTAAACTCGTTAGATTACTCAGCTCCCTGGGTCAGACTCAGAGCATTCTGCTCGGTAATCATGTTCTCAGCTTCGCTTGTTAACTCGGATTTTAAGAAAGGGATTTTTGAGCCACCAAAAAAGTGAATGAAGAAGAAGGACAGAGGTAATTGAAGCCACTGGGCACAGGTTTCAGAGGAATGAGATGGGACAGTGAATGTGCTTTCCGTGGAATTCCAAGGTCCCCTCACTCGGGGACCTGTCACAAAGGCTTCCCCAGTTTTAGGCAGGGGATGGATGATTTGGTCTCTACAGAGTAGGTGCTGCTTATATTTCATATTTTTGGGCACAAAAATGTTCTACAAAATCCTATCGACCCCAGCTGACTCCAACGTGCTCTTTGGGGTTCACACTAAGTGTTCTTCCCAAGAGCCCCCAACTCCAGCCCAGAAGAGCTTTGATTTCCATGCAACTCCAATCACTGGGATTACGAGTTGGGTTTTTTAATTAGATTTTGAGCCACCAAAAATATTCTCACAACCTTTCAGCTGGATGAAATACTGGAAAACAGAAATAGCTGGAAATGGAGAGAGTTCTGAGGCCACAATGGATGGGGCTTGGAGCAACCTGGGCTAGTGGAAGGTATCCATGGCCATGGCAGGGGGTGGAACGAGATGGGCTTTAGGGTCCCTCCAACCCATCCCAATCCAACCCAGCCCATGATTCCAGGA
Organism: Pomatostomus ruficeps; assembly: GCA_013400735.1. Taxonomy (NCBI): domain Eukaryota; kingdom Metazoa; phylum Chordata; class Aves; order Passeriformes; family Timaliidae; genus Pomatostomus; species Pomatostomus ruficeps. Next base: position 202,637 of record VYZT01060192.1, on the reverse strand, counting down.
TTCCTTACCTGTTTTCCTTCTCCTCGATGTACTCGTGGTCGCTGGCTTCCGGCATCTGCACCACGTTGACCCGGACGGGCCGGGCGCTCTGCAGGAGCCTCCGCACCTCCTGCACCCTCAGGTCCTCACTCCAGATCAGGGACATCACCTCCTCGTTCATGTCGTTCATGCCATCCTCGTCCTCCTCCGACTCGGCTGCCGACGGAATATCCGAGGACAGCACCGTGCCCATAGACTGCAAGGGAAAGGGAAAGGGGAGAAGACAATTCCAGTGGAGAAAACTGTCAGGAAGGCACCACATCCTGAACTGACCCAGCCCAATGATGGGATGGACACACCAATGGAGTGTCACAACATTCCCATGCTCCCTACAGGAATTTGAAGGCCTGGAGGGTTTCCAGACATGGAAATCAAGTACTTTTGCCCATCCAGATGGGATAAATAAGACAAGAGGAGGTGACACCTCAGATACACTGAGGAGGTGACCCACGATGTAGTTCTTGTCCTTTCAAAACTCTCCCTTCTTTCAGAGAAGTTGTAGGAAAGGGTTTTCCTTTCCCTGCCTACTCCATCAGCCCAGTTCATGATTATCCCAGTCTGTGATCACCCCAGTTCACGATCAGCCCAACCAGAGCTGCTGCTCCGCAGATTCTGCTCTAAAACCTGCGCTATTTTTCGAAGTGTCGATGTTTTCACACATCAATCTGGATTCCCTCCACCACCACCTTGGAAAAGCAGGTTACCCACTAAAACAAACAGCCTGAACAGCAGAAAATCCCCAAATTCCTCACTAGCAGACAACTTGGGGGTCACCACAGCAGCAGAATGGGTCTGGAACTTCCACATGTGACCAGAAAAGCACCAAAGCTTAGGAGCACTCTGGGAAAACCCTCTTTCCACACAGGATTTGTGAAGTGCTCTCCTAAAACTCTGCTCTCCTGTTTGTCCTCCTCACACCAGTGATGCAGAGGACCCAAAGGACCACATCTTCCTGTGGTTCTCCGGGAACACACGGCCCCAGGAAGGCGAGTAAACGAAGGGCTGATGAATGAAACCCCATTTCTTCTGGTAAATCCACGCTCAATCTCAACACGCAACTGCACCACCCAGAGCTGCAGCGTCCGTTCTGAAACAGGAAACTCCACCCTGCCCTCCCGAGAAATGACAAACAATTTGGGGTTTGAAGCTCCCCTTGGCCTTTTAAGGCAACACCGATTCGAGGCATTGTTATAAAGGTGGTGATAAAATCAAATTTATCATCATTTTTGATGACTCGTGAGGGTTTCGGTTGGGCACAGCTTCCACCAGCAGCAAACAAAAAGGATTTTTCATGTGGTGGCACATGGGGTTTGACCTGAAGTCTATTAACCTTTCTGCTAAATTAACCACATTTCGAGATGCAGTTAGTCATAAAGCCTTTGTTATAAAAAAACAGAGTAATTTTAATATCCCTTCCAAAGCTGAGACAGCAAAGAAGGATCTCGACCAAGATGTGCTTGAGATTCCAAATCCCGATTCCTGACTTCAGAAAAGGCTCCAATCCTGTGCCATGAAGGGGCTTTATGCCAGCCTTAAGAAGGTTTTTGGCTTCCAACAAAGGACATTTCAATGAGATGCAGCTCCTTGAGATGCTGGGGATTACCACCATCAGAAGAAAATGTTGGAAGAGAAAAACACACCTTTTTTTTTAATCATTTTTCCTCAGGGTACAAATAATTAAAACCCTTTTTGGAAAAAAAAAGAGAAATATGGCACGTGTATTTCCAAATCCAGCTCTTCCAGAGGAAAAGGAGATGCCAGCCATGCCAACATAAGGAGCCACTGACAAATATCCACTTCCTTCTCCTTCTGCCACGGTTTGATGGCAGAGCCTCCAGAAAAAGTACCAAAGGATGGGAGGAGGAGGAATCCAACAGCTCTGGAGGCAAAACTTTTGTCTAAATTTTAAAATTTGATTTCTCTTGAGTTTTCCCTGCTATCCCTGATCATCCACCCCTGCTGGATGTTGTTTTTCACACCAAAACCGTCGTAAGTGTAAATTCTCAATTTTGTCGCCCTCAGTTTGGGAATTAAGCTGGAAATTCCTCAGCCAGGCGCTCTGCCCAAGCCCTGGGATTGGGAAACCCCTGTGTGCCCATACTCACGGATTTCCCCTTCTGCAGGCTCCCTTCCCAGGCCTGCTTGGACAGATCCTGGCGGCCGATGAGGAGGCACACGGCTTCCGGCCAGTCCGAGGCCGGCTGCTCCCGGCACTGGTAGATGGCGTCTCGGATGGGAAGGGCCACGCCAAAGGGAAGAGACTCCAGATCCCTCAAGGTGAAACCTTAAAATTAATGAGGGAAAAAAACCCCCAAAAAAACCATTATCGATCCCAGATAAAGAGCGTTTCGTGTTATCCAAGCACAAGGTTATTTGGGAATGTCGCTGTTCCGCTCTTACCAACAGTGGTCATCCAAAGGACCAACTTTTCAGCCAGGCTGGAAACAGAAGTGCTGGATTTGAAACCGCACCTGGAAAATCAAGAAGCCAAGAAAAGCTCATCCAGGAGCCAGCAGGAAGTCACAAACTCAACCAAACACCACCGAAAGCCTCCATACCGATTGTCATCCATGTCCATCTGCTGCTTCCGTTGGCCTAGGAAGGACAAGGCCGTGTTAATTCCGTGTTTTCCAAGGTCGAGGCACTCCCAGAATGGAGTCAAAGTGTCCTTACCTGATGTGATCTTGTACAAATAGTGGGAGGCTTCGTTCAGCACGGCGCTCTCGTCCCCAAGGATATAGAGAGCCACACTCTGGGGAGGAAAGACACCAAAAAAAGTCATTTTGGGGCTGATATTCCTTTGCTTCCTGAAAAAACAGCCAGGAAGTAACTGGAATACAACCTCATCAATGGGGGAGGTGTATTGTGAATAAAAGGAGACTGAACAACAAACTTTTAGATTTTAGGGTTTGGAAAAAAAATAAAATCCACCCTGAAACAAGGAACTGAATTTTCCCTAATTGCTCCAGAGGTAAAAAGATAAGTATCTTCCCAATGGAAAAAACACGTTCTCAGTCATCCTTCTGGTGTTCCTCACATTCCACTTCTCCTGCAGGACACACACATTGCTTGTAGACACCCTTTTCCACTCCATTTCCTCCACATCTGGGAGATTTTGTGAAGGTTCCAAGTGAAAAGCTGTTGGGTCCAGCCAGCAAAATCCAAGAGATCAGTTACCCTCTCTACTTTTTGACACTGCCAGACAAGAGATTCTGGGAGGAATCACATCCAGGTAAAACGACTTTGTGGGTTTCATGCAGATCTTTCAGCTCTGAGCTCTGCAGGCAGAGGGAGCAGGAAAACAGAGCCTCTTCTCCCAGTTTTTCTCTTCAGGCACCTCTGGCTCGGCACCGCTGCTCCCAGCTGGAAGCGTTCTCCATCAGTGAGCTAGGAAGTGATGCTGACCAGGACTGAGGCATGCCCAAGGAGAAAACTTGGGAATTCTCATTCCCAAACTACAGATAACTCCAAGTTCCATTGTTACTACAGAAAACCACGGAAGCAGTGAAAACTGCTCAGCTTCAATGCCTCCTTCCTGCCTGGAAAACCCATCCAAACCCTTCCATCAGTGTCAATTAAAGGGAGAGGGCACTCACAGGGATTCCCCTCTGCTAAATATGGATTCTTCTCCCTGTGGAGGTATTTTGGGAGGGATTCCATGCAGGCAAGTGCAGCCTCCGGAGTTTTTGATCCACACCTTTCCAGTGCGTCCCAGTTGTTCCATGGATTGAACCCTCTGTTATTTCCCCTTCCTTTAAGAATGTTTCACTCCCAGGAAATTCAGCAGCTGGAGCGAACCCTGCCCACAGGGCACTGCTGACAGAACTAGGCACATTCCCGGTATTCCCTGTCCCCCAGCACTCACCAGTACCACCAGTTTGCTCCTTTCGCAGATCCCCGGCAAGTAGGGGTAAGGCTGCACTCCCTCTCCCTTCAGGCAGGAACTCAGCCACTGGAAGATGCTCGGAGGCTCAGCAGAAAAAAAGGAAGGATGGAGCATGAAACCTGTTTGGACTGAACAGGAATAGCAAAGACCATGAGTTCAGGGAAAAGGCACCAGAATTCCTCCCCATTCCCAAAGAAACCCCTCCATTACTTCCTTCACCAACAAAAATCCAGCATTTCCCCCAAAAAATGTCCCAGATCCCTCCTGTCAGATGGGATTCTACGACAGGAATGAAAACTCGAGGCGTCTACTTCAGGAAGAAAAACTATCTCAAAGGAATAAGCAGGGAGTAATCCTTCAGAATGAGGGGAATGCTAGAAACAAAGGGAATATCCAAGTATCATGGAATATCCGAAGGTTTAAACGCACCCTGGTCAATTATGCAGGTCTGCCTGGAGGTTTTGACAAGGGCTGGGTAGTCCCTGTAGTAATAGTCTATGTAAGCTTCCAGCTTTAGATCCCTGGAATGAGAGAGAGGGGAGTCACAGACCGCGAAAAAAACATTCCACCTTCCTGGATGCCACCTCTGGACAGCTGGTGCTACTGGGGAAGAATTTGGAGCCATGGAAAAAGAAATAGGAAAGGTTTAAACATTTCTTTTCTTCCAGTATAGGGCAAGTCTGCTCCAGCTTGGGCAATCCCATCAAAAGAAATGGTTTTCCAGTGGGAATACCTGGCCAGCTGAACCAGGAGAACCACGAGGGAGCGGAGTCCTTCTCCCATCAGACTGTTCAGTTTGAGCTCCTCGTAGATGAGATGGAGAACGAAGAAAATGGCAGGAATGTGGGTGAAAAGGAGGGTGGAGGAATCCAAACTGAGGCTCTGGGAAAAGTCATCCTTGGAAGCCGAAACTTCCAGAGGGTCCAGGCGCAAAGCTTTGGCAACGGGATGAGATTCGAAATTCCTGTGGTAGTCAGAGCTCAGGAGATATTCCCAGTCCTAGAGCAAACAAACAGGGAAGAGAGGCAGAGGACCCATGGTGAACGTAACTTCCAGGAAGGTAATTCCAAAGCACTGTTACAGAGGAATTTTTTTTCCCTAAAATCCAATCCAAATATAACGGAGGGAACCATTTCTTACCTCATCTGATCCAGTTTCTGATGGCCTTGCCTTCTTTGGAGCAATGACTGGGGACAGTGATCCTTCAAAATCGAGCTGCGAGAAAGAAAAAGAAAGAAAATGAAAATGAAATAAAAACAGCTCAGGAGAGAAATTCCCACGGTTTCCTAAGTGAATCACAACATCTCAATTCAAGCCAAGCGGGACACGATGTGGCTCGAGGTGCTTCTAGATTTGCTGAAAAAAACCCAGAAATCCAAACTCCTCTTGAAGGAACAACAGTCTGAGTTGTGTTTGAACTCAGACTCAGTTTAATATGGAGGAGATGAGCCAAATTTAACGTGGCAGCGTTAGGGGTGAGCTGGAGCCGAATCTTCCTCGTTTATTTTTGTAACGAGCCCCTTATAAACGCATCTCATGATACAAGCAGAGTACCACCAGCCTGAGGAGCAGAGGGAAGAGGGGGTTTGCTCACGTTCCGTGTCCAGCAGAGCCTCTCGGTGTTGTAGCCCATCAGGGTCATGAGGCAGGTGACGAACAAGCTCCACTCGGCGTGGTAGCTGGGCCCGCCAGGCGCGTTGTAGGCGTTGTACCACTTCACCAGCAGCTGCACGGCCGCCTCCTTGGGCAGGATGGCCCTCAGCCCCTGCAGGCACCTCTTCACTGGTGGGAGAGAGGGAGATCGCCCATCAGGTCCCATGTCCCGGGATCTGCTCCATCAGCGGTGGGAATCTCCTCTTGTTGGATGTGCTTTTCACCCTAAATAAAGCTCCAACAGCCCCTCCTGGAGGCTGAGCACAAACCCTCTCATTTGGAATGGAAAGCAGGAAAAGTATTCCTTTTTTTTTTGCTCATTTTGCTCATCAGGTCTGAACTGGCACCTCAGCCCTTCCCCGAGCAAAGCAAATGCCACCGGAAGCTTTGGAATCCTACCTAGTTCTGAGGTGGCGATTTCGGGAATGCTGATCCGAACCATGGTGTTATTGCTGAGCTCCTGGAAAATCCAACAGAAGCGAAGATAAATCAGGAAATGCACCAAATAATGGCAGAGTCCTTTTCTATCAACTCAGAACTCCTTGATGGATGAAGATACTCCCAAATCCTGGCTGTTTGCTGCGCTAAGAGGTGGAATTCAGGCAGCAGCTCTGCGAAACACTGGAAACCTTGGAATTATCTTGAAATAATCTTTGCTAACAAAAGTGCTGCCCCAAATGGGAGGGAAATACCTACTAAAGTGACTCTGTTGTGGACAGGATCCCTCAGAGCCTGAATGAAAGTTCCAAGCTGCTGGAAAGTGCAGTCCTCCACATAGGGGGAATCGTGGAGCTTGGAAGAATCCCTTAATTCTGGAACCGGTGACAAAAGCACGCCCTGGAAAGCGGGAAAAAGGAGCCCACTTTAGAATTAGGAGTGCAAATTGAATTGGAATTCAGAATGAAAGTGGATCTGAGTGAGGAACAGCTGAAATTGTTGGGTTTAAAGTACTAAAAGGAATCTTGGAAACAACTGTAGATCTTTCCAATCCCTGCCTTGGAAGTTTTCTGGGAAACATAAATAAATAAACAGGGCAGCACCACAGGAATCTTCTTCCAACACAGTTTATTCAGGGGGTTTACAGAACAAGAAGGGAAGATTTAACTCCAAAAGATTCCCTGGAAGATAAAAACCAACCATTCATTACAAGAAAAGGAATATTTCCTCATTTCCTACCTCTTCCAGGGGCACCAGGTGCTTGTTCAGAGGTTTGGATGGAGTGCTGACGCTGTCCAAGGGAGTGCTTGGCCGAGGCATTTGGTTGGACATTGTCAGCGATGGAGCAGGAAGCCCAGGAATAAAAACCTTTCCCACCTTTTTTGGTGGAAAAGGGAAAGAAAAAGTTAAGTTAATCCCCAAAAATTATTTAATTGTGCCATTATTTCCAGGGATGCTTCAGAACTCCCGTTCCAGCACTGCACGTAAATTAGGGATGGAAAAGGTGCTGCCTACCCGAACCACTCCGGAATAAAGCACCAGATTCCCACTGCCTTCCAGAACCAGCAGAGTGTCAATTCCCTGGAAAAGCCAAGCAACACACTCAGCTCCTTGTGTTTAATTAAGGAGGCACCAGTTGGATGACATTCCACAGGTAACTGTACCTCCACCGGAGCCGCATCCTTTGCTGGAATATTGGTGATGGATCCAAAGATCAGCTGGGATTTATCGTTGCTCTCTTGGAATTTTACACACCTAGGGATTAGGGAAAACAACAGGAGCCATGAAAGGCTTGTCCTGGGTGTCGTGACAAAAAGAAAACACGAAATTCCAACAGTGCAGTGATTTTTGGTGGGTTTTGTGGCTCCTCCCTCCTTCTTTTCCTTGCTTTGCCCAAAATAAATCCACTTTTCTTTCATTTTCTAGTTAATTAAAACCTCTGATGTACTTCCAGCTGGGAATTTCTGGAGTGCTCCTTCTGGTTCGCCTGTCCCAAAGGAATGCTCACCTCAGCTGGAGCTGGGATTCCACCAAAAAGCACAGGAATTTCTGCCCACAGAGGTCGGTGGAAATGAACACTTTGGATGCCTGGGAATTCTTCTCCCTGGAAAAGAGACACGAGGACCAGGTTAGAACCTGCTTTGGAGACTTCACAAAGCCATTCAGAAAGTCTGGAATAACACACCAGAGAACACTGCTCCCAGTGCTCAGTTCTCTGGAAGAGGGTCAGGCACTTCGGGAGCATCATTTCCTAAAAAAATCAGGAAGTGCAAGTCCAGGAATTGACTCCAAGGTGGCTCAATTTGCAGAAAAAACACTAAAATGAGCTGTGATTTCACTTTAATTCCTGCTTCCCAGCTCTCATCCCAAGAAAACCACCTGACCTCATGCTTGGGAGTGTCTCTGTCCACAGGTGGTCGATGCAGAGCTCGGGAACGATCGGCTCTGTCTCCGGCACAAGGAAGGAGTCGTTGGAAGCGGAATTCGGGGAATGGGAAACACTGGGTCTCCTCGGGGACTGGGCACTGCTGGAGAAGTTGAACCTCTGCACTCCGGAGAAGGAATGGACTCCCAGGGCTGGGGAATGGGAGCGGCTGCAGGCAGAGACAGGACACGGATGAGAAGGGGATCTTCCACATCACAGAAAAATCAGACATTGGATACGGCTGAAAAGCGGATTTTCAAAATCAGGGGAAGAATCAAAGACATTGGATACAGCTGAAAAGTGGATTTTCAAAATCAGGGGAAGAATCCCATGGAGCTCATCCACTGACCTTAAAACCCAACCAAACCCTAAACCAGGAACTCGCTCTGTGGTGATTTCCTTTAGTTTTCCAGCACAGGAAAACAATTCCCCGATTATTTTCCAGGCATCTCTGTCTGAATCCAACAGATGTGATTTCAAAAGGATTGCAGATGGTCCATTCCGCCAAAAATCCCTCCCAACCTCTTCCCTCTAATTTCTTAGAGGAGCCACCCCAAAACACCCCTGGGACTCAAACATCCTGCAGACATTCCTTGATCCATGACAGAGCCGCCTCCTCGGCTCTGGCATGGGGATGATCCTTCTGTGCCCTCAGGATAATGGCACAGGAAGGGCATTCCAAGAGGAATTTCAGGTCCTGCAACACAAGAGGCACCTGAGCCTTGGATGGAAAGACAGAGAGCAAAATGTGCCCACGGTATTCCAAAGCTCCCATCCTTTGGGATTCACTGGGAGTGCCCACCTCAAGGCAGCCATGTTGGAGATGGTGGGAGAGCGGGATTGCAGGTTGGGAGAGGAGCCGGATCTGCTCTGGCTGTGGATGGATGAGTAGTTCTGGAAAGGGGAGCCCCCGGGGGAGTCTCCTTTGGAGAAGCTCCGGAGATGCGCGGTAAGGGAGCTGCTCGTGGCCATGTGCTGGGGGGTGCCCCCCTGCTCCGGGAATTTCAGCACCAGGCTCTGCTCCTGAGGGGGAAAACCAACGGCATGTGGGCAAGGACAGCCAGGGTGAGGCTTTTCCAACAGCCTTTTCCATCAGTTTTGTGTTACAAATTCAAGCTCAGCCTCCGGAGTTATTCCCACCAACCCTGCTCTCCCACTCCCAGAGGAGTTGCTCCAACACTTTTTACAAGTTCACAGGATTTGGTTGGAAAAGCCCTGAAAGCCCAGCCAGTCCCACCCCCTGCCATGGGAACACCTTCCCCTATTCCACGTTGCTCCAAGCCCCGTCCAACCTGGAACATTTCCATGGATAGAGATTCCACAGGGCCTCCCCATCCCCATCATCAGAGCTTTCATGGCGCTAAGTTACTTCCCGCTTTACTTAAACCTTCTGGTCCAATGTCTGGAATAACACGTTCATAACAGAATCCATGACCATTACCACCCCGTGATCTCCCTGCTCCTGCCAAATCCATGGAAAAAGACACTACTTAAACCCCCAAAGAACCAGCCTGAAAAAACACCTTCTTCTTGCAAATGGAACGAATCCCAAATCCCAGGCGCTCCTAACACATGCAAGGGCCTGGGAATGCGCACAGCTGTTTTCCAGGGATCTTTATTCCCGGGGAATGCGTACCTCTGGCTTGACTCTCCGGAGGGCCCAGACGGTGTGCAAGCCCTGCACAGTGTCGTAGGTCATCAGCACGGAAGGGTCGGCGCTGAGGAACACGATCCGCAGTGTGTGGTCGGCCACGTACTGCACCCGCGAGGATCCGAACACGCCTGCAAAACACGCAGTCCTTCCAAGCATGGCGAAAGGAGCGATTATTCCAAGCATTCCCCACACTCCCCTCCTTCCACCACCTGGATTTCTCCCCCTGAGCAGCTCCCCTGTTCATGCAGCAGCTCTAACTGCACCCTTGGAAGAGACTCTTCCCGGATTTTTTGATGCAGGGAACGCTTCAGGGACAGGCTGGGATTTGCTGCCACCCTGAGGGACTCCAGGGACATCCAACGTACCTCCAGACCTCCAGACCAGAGGGGTGATCTCATCCAAGGGGTGCAGCATGCTGAACATCGTCGGCAAAGGCTCCCTAGGGGAAAGCCACACAAATCAGAGCCTGGAATGTGCCAGCAGGGACACAGATTCCATCTCCAAAAGCCTGCTGGGTTAGCTGAGTACACTCAACGTTTTCAGGACCTCTATTCCTAATCCCAGCTCTTCTGAGGACTAGAGAATCCCAAGGGAAAACCCAAAAGAGTGGATTAAAGCTGCTCATCAGTGCCTTGTCCAGCTGCTTCCTCTCCCCTATTCCACGTTGCTCCAACCCACCCAACAGGGAATGGGATCCTGTAGCCGAGAGAAAACATCTCAATGAAAATCCCTCAGTGACTCTCCCAGTTGTCTGGAATCAATTCCCAGGACAAACCTTAATGGAATCAGGCTGGTGCTTCCCAGATCCTGTTCCCAGGAGCAGCACTCCCAAAGAATTCCTAACACTCAGCTTTGAGTGTGCTCACTCAGGGTCACTGGGATGGGATAAAGACACTGGAGAAACCACAACAATAAAATCCCAGAACGGTCCGGGTTGGAAGGGACCTTAAAATGATCCCATTCCACAGGCACGGACACCTTCCACTATCCCAGGTTGCTCCAAGCCCTGTCCAAGCTGTCCTTGAACACTTCCAGGGATGGGGCAGCCACAACTTCCTCCTTTTCCACCTGATTTCGCTTTTTTCCATCATAAACACATGGATCTTTCACTGCTGCCCTCCAGCTCCTCCATTCCTTGCTAGATTATCCAACAGGAAACCGCCAAAATCCCTCATCCCGTACCTGGGTGGGCTTGGAGGCACCTCGTGGGAAGAACTGCTGCGCTCAAATAACAACCCGTATTTGGTTGGCCAGACATTTGCAACCTATAAAAAAAGTTATGGATTTATAGGGAGAAAAAAATCACCCATGTGCTGTATGGATTGTGTTCGAGGGTTTTACAGGGAAACAAGACGTCCAGGCGTTTTCTGGAGAGCCGGGGAATGGAAATGTGGACAAAAATATTCCACTTGCGGAGAAAAAGCAAAGCAGAAGTTACCTGGAAAGGCAGAGCAGCGATGTAATCCTTGCCCTCCATGCTGTGCACGTTTATGCAGGAATTCTGCAAAATGCAGATACATTTCTCCACTGTTTCCTCACTACCTAAACCTGGAAAGGGAAAAGAAGGGAAAAAAAACAGTTACACAGTGAAGTTTCTCTCTTTTTCAGACATCCCTGACACATAAAAAGCAAATTTTAACCTATTAAGTCTTGGTGAATGAGTTCCTGGAGTGTGTCCAGAGAAGGCAACGGAGCTGGGAAGGGGCTGGAAAACAAGGAATGGCTGAGGAAGCGCAGCCTGGAGAAAAGGAGGCTCAGGGGGGACCTTCTGGCTCTGACAGGAAGGGGCAGCCAGGTGGGGGTTGGGCTCTGCTCCCAGGAACAAGGGACGGGACAGGAGGAAACAGCCCCAAGTTGCACCAGGGGAGGTTCAGGCTGGATATTGGGAAAATTTCTTCCCCAAAAGGGTGTCCAGGGCTATTAAAGCCATGTGCATGCGGCACTTGGGGACATGGTTGTGTGGTGGCCTTGGAAACGGTTGGACTTGGTGGTCTCCCAGGGGTTTTCCAAGTGAAACCATTCCTTGATTCTAAGCCAAGGGAGCTGAGCTCTGAGCGTTTGCCCAGCAGCACAAGAAGCAGGACACTCACCGTCAGCTTTTTCCGATTTTTCCCGGGGGACAGTGAAATCACACCACAGGGCCTGAAACCCGACACAGCATCATTAATTCTCCAGAGCGAGCTGGTGCTCCCACACAGCGTCACCTTCCCGTGTTCCCCCAACTCACCCCACCCCAAACACGGTCTGGGAAGGGGCTGTGGGCTCCCTCAGCGTCCCTTTCCCACATTTCCCTACCTGCAGGACAGGGCTGTCCACGGTGAATGCTTTGTACACGGCGGACGCTTGGCTTCTGCTGCCCTTGCTCCAGATGACCACGTTGCTGGCCACGTACAGCTCCTCGTCATAGTCCACCTCCTCCCCAACATCGCTGACGCCCTTCCTCAGCTGCCAGCTTTCCTGGAAAACAGGGGTGTGTCAAGAAGCCACAAGACCCACGGGTGTGATGAGTCTGGCCAGTTACAAGGCGCTGGCACTGGGAAGCAGTGGCTGCCCCATCCCTGGAAGTGCCCAAGGCCAGGCTTGACGAGGCTTGGAGCAACCTGGGATAGTGGGAGGTGTCTCTGCTTATGCAAGGGGTGGAATGAGATGATCCATAAGATCCCTTCCAACCAAAAACACCCTCGGATTTCACGGTAAAGGACAATTAGAGTGATTTTGATGGAAGCCAGGGAGAAAAGGGTAAAGGAGGCCCTTTGAGAAGCCGTGAGATTCAGACTGAACCTCCTTGCTTCCTGAACTCCTTGTTAGAGAGGAGTTGGGATGCGGATGGATCCAACCTTAGGCTCAGTCTCCCTCAGAACTGGGGGTGTTCACCTGGAGAAGAGAAGGCTCCAGGGGGACTTCAGAGCCCCTTCCAGTGCCTAAAGGGGCTTCAGGAGAGCTGGAGAGGGACTTGGACAGGGGTCTGGAGCGACAGGACAAGGGGGAATGGCTTCCCACTGCCAGAGGGCAGGGTTAGATGGGATATTGGGAAGGGACTCTTCCGTGTGAGGGTGGGGAGGCCCTGGCACAGCCTACCCCATCTCTGGAAGTCAAGGCCCGGCTGGATGAGGCTTGGAGGAACCTGGTGAGCTGAAGGGTGTCCTGCCCACGGCGGCGGGCGGGAACCGCATGGGCTGTGAGTTCCCTTCCCTCCCACCCCCCTGGCATCCCCCGGCTCAGGAGGGCTCGTACCCGCTGCCGGTCGTGGATCGTGACCTCTCGGAGGGAGCCTACGAGCCCCGCGGCGCCGTCGGAGGAGCAGAGCTCCGGCGCGGGCTGGAGCCGCCGCAGCTGCAGGCTCAGGGCGCTCGGGTGCCGCCGGCTCTGCTCGCGGCCCCGCGGCGCGAACTCCTGCAGGTCGCCGGCCGCAATCATCGTCGCCCTCTCGTCACAGTGGTCCGACATGGGGCCCCGATATCCACATTATTTCCGGGACGCTCCGGCGGCTCCCGCGGGCACCGGGACGCGCGGGGAGCGGCGCC
>VYZT01060192.1:157415-183688 GCA_013400735.1 Pomatostomus ruficeps | reverse complement strand
CCGCGGGTGCTGCCCCGGGCCGGGCTGTGGCGTGGGCGCCGCGGGCACCCCGCACCCGCTGAGCGCCCGGCGGGGCCGGAGAAAAGCTGCGCAAGGATCTGCCCACGGGTGTCTGGCCGCATCGCGACCGGGGGCGGGTCTGGCTGTCCCGGGACTGTCGGTCTGGCTGTCCTGGGATCAAGGTCTGGCTGTCGTGGAACACACGGTCTGGCTGTCCCGGGACTGTCGGTCTGGCTGTCCTGGGATCAAGGTCTGGCTGTCGTGGAACACACGGTCTGGCTGTCCCGGGACTGTCGGTCTGGCTGTCCTGGGATCAAGGTCTGGCTGTCGTGGAACACACGGTCTGGCTGTCCCGGGACACACGGTTTAGCTGTCCTGGAACACACGTTTTGGCTGTCCCGGGACACAAGGGTTGGCTGTTCTGAGACACAGGATTTGGCTGTTCTGGGACACAGGATCTGGCTGTTCTGGACACATGATTTTGGCTGTGCTGGGACACATGGTCTGTCTGTGCTGGGGCACTTGGTTTGGCTGTCCCGGGACAAAGGGTCTGGCCGTGCTGGGACACGATTTGGTTTTCCTGGGACACACAGTTTGGCTGTCCCGGGACACAGCCGTACCTCCGCAGCGTGGTCCTGTCCCAGCGCTTCACTGCCTGGGGTGCCTCTGCCTGCCGGGGCAGCACGACAGGCAGGGACCACGAACTGCGGCAGATCAGTCTGGGATTCTTCCCATCAGCCATGAGCCAGCTGATGCTGGGAAAAATCATCGGGAAGCACCACGGTTTTTGGCGCTTTGCAGTGCCGGCAGCCTGCTGGCTTTTCAACTCCATGTGCAGAAATAAATGAGGAGATAAAGCAATTTTTAGACTTTCAAAATCCTATAATCAGGGCTGCTCGACCTTTGGGAGCTGCGGGGGGACCTCAAGGGTGCCGGGGGATCTTGGAATCGCTGTGCAGATGGAATTTAGCAGGGAAGGCAGGAATGTGAGTGTTTGCTTTGGGCAGGGAGGAGTTAAAGTCCTGACTGTCACAGCAGGAGCCCGCAGTGAGGGGATTACGTCCACTCTCGGTGGATGTAATCAGGAATCCTGGGCTGGTTCGTACAAAAGGTGTTTGAATAAGGAAAGTCTCTTTGGATTCAGGTGCGGCCCTGGGGGAAATTAATTTCTTATAATCTTAATTCTTAATATAATTAATTTTTTAAAGAATTGTTTGGCTTGGCAAAAAATCATCGAGTCCAACATTAACCTGACACTTCCAGGTCCACCTCAGCTCCCAGGGGATGGGGAGGCTGGAAACCCCACAGGCAGGGACTCCTCATTCCTCCTGCTCAGCAGAGCCTGAGCAGAAGCTGTTGCCAGCAGGTGAATTACTCCCAGCAGTGGGAATTCCCGGGCTGGGGATGCAGCCAGCATTCTGGCAGACCTGGATACATCAGGACTGCAGTAAAGCAATCGTTGTTTCAGTGGTGGGCTGTGCAGCTCCCTGCTTGTTGTTCTTCATCCCCGATGAAGCATCCTGCCCCATTTTCCTGCTAAATCTCCTCTCTGCAGGGAGAAGGGCAGCCAGGACCCGCTGGGCTGTGCAGAACGTGCCTGGCTGGCCCTGGAGTTTTGCTGCAGTTCCAGGTGTTCCGGGGGAGCAGCAGCGCCCTTGCGAGCGGTTTGGTTTCCACGCCGGCTTTTCCCGGAGGCCTGGCTGTGGTGTGGACGGGAGCTGCTCCGGCACCCACGCAGGCACGCCGGCCTTGCAGCTCCCTGGCTTTAGCCCGGATTTTAGAGCCAGGCTAACTGCTCTGGGCTCCAGCAAGGGCTGTCCCGTCCCACGGGGCGAGGCTCTTCCAGAGTGCCGTGAGGGTATCTCCATCCCAAACTTCTGGGGTCCCCAAGGGCAGCGCTGGAGATGAGGAATTCCTGTAGTCACATGAGTCAGAGAGGAAAGTATTTCATTCCTGGGCCAGCAAACACCTCTTCCCACTTAATTAGCGTGGAAACAAGGCTGAGATCCTCCTTGCTCTGTGCCTTCAAGCTTGAAGCAGCCCAGGGAAGCAGAAACCATCCCAGGACACGGCACAAATCCATATCCTGCCCGGCCAGGCGTCCGTGCCGGAGGAGCTGCTCCGGGCAGAGCCAGAACGCTTCAAATGGAGCATGAAAACAGCAGTGGGAGCTCGGATGGTGCCAGGCAGCGAGCGGCTCCAGCCCGCGGGAGCCCCGGGAGGAGCAGGGGAGGGAAGGGGGCTCGGGGTCGCCGCTCGTTTGCGTTCGGCAGATCCTTCGGGAGCTGCTGGAGAGCCGGCTGCACATCCATGGCTGCCCCTGCAGTCACATGGGCTCTGTTTGTGTTGGGATGGGAGGCTTAGGGAAGCAGGTTGGAAAAGCTGCCGCTCTTTTTTTTTTTTTTTTCCTGAAAGGGAAACCCATTGTGCTGCGGGAGAAGCAGGGAGAGCCTCCCCCTTCCCTCCGGTCTGAAAAACCCTGCTGGCTTTCTGTCCTCAACAGCATTTTTAGAGGGTTAAAAATAGGGAGAGATTCAGCAAAGGGATATATCCAGCCTCAAAATCGGACTGTGTTTCTTGGCTCAGGGAAAAACACACCGGGCTCGTGCCCCATTACTCACAGCGGTGGTGACGTAGCTTTAAAAACTTGTTGTTTGATGCTTGAGGGCTAAAACCTGCCCCAAAAACAAACTCAGCTGAGCTCAGGTTCAATCAAAAAGCGGTGTTTTCTTTATCTTTTAAACTGTGAGTGGTTGTTTGGCTTTTCTTTCTTGGAAAAGGGAGTTAATTTAGTTGAAATTCCTGTCTGGCACAATGCCTTTGCTTGCTGAAAGGGAGATTTGCCACTCGGCTCGGGATTGCAGATGGCTGGGAAAGCCTCAGGAAGCTCAGAAATGGTCTGGGAAAACCAACCTGCACGTGGTGGATTCCCTAGATACGATCTCTTTAAAACGATAGGTTTTTTGGGGAGGGAGTTGCTTTGCAGGGAGCTGTTCTCTGGGCTGGGTGGGACGTGCTGGGAGGGAGGGAGGGAGAAAATGCCGTTTGCTTATTTGGAGTGGGGGTATGAAGTCCTCAGAAAGAGCTTTCCCTTGGGAAAAAATGCGGGAGAACACCCTGTGAGAGCAGCGCTAAACAACAGCTGGCTTCCTATACACATTTCTCCATCCATCTGCAGCTCTTTTCTCGGGAAAGGCGGTGGAGTGGAGGCACTTAGCAAGAGTTGACTCAGAGCATGTCCTGCTCTCCCTGTCCTGGGAAGGGACAGGCTCCTGGCAGAGCCTAAAATCAGCACAATTCCAGCCGGGAGCTCTTCCTCTGCCCCAGCTGAAAATGTTTCAGATGAGGCCCCGCAAGGGGATTGCTGGAGTAAAATCCCAAATTCCTGCTGCCCAGGGATCCTTTTATATTCCAGTCCCGGGGGTGTAATGCAGCAGGAATAGCTCCTGCCTGTCCCCTGCCCACAGAAACGTGGCTGGGTGTTTTCTTTAGCTTGGGCTGCTCCCGTTTGTTTTAAAAAGGACTTTTTTGGAGGTGCTGCTTGTACAGAGTCCTGGGACAACATTTTTAGAAATGAGAATGAGCTGCTTTTAATTACTCTTGGAAGCAGTGGGGGTGTTTTGCTGGGAGGTCTCCAAAACGTGCCGGTGGTGGTGACAAACCCCGGATGTTCCCTTGCAGAGGATGCTGACGAAGAAGGAGGTGTGAGGCTGTACCTGTGGGCACATTCCCGGCGTTCCCAGCGGAGCGTGGTTGGGCAGTGGCCCCCCCGGAGCACCAGGGAGGAGCCCCCAAGCAGCTCCATGGGGCAGCTCCGGTTCAACCCCACGGTGCGACACGTGCTCATCAACGAGCACAAGGACATCACCTTCAACTGCTCCATCAAAGTGCCCCAGGAGCTGCTGCGGCCCGATGCCCCGGGAATTTCCCTCTGGAAGGATGGCAGGGAGCTGCATGTGCTAGATCGCATCGCCAGCAGCCACTTTGAGATCCCCGATGAGGAGGAGGTGGCCATGACCTCCACCTTCAGGTGAGTGCTGCTGGCCTCGCGGAGCAGGCGGGAATGAGGGGTGCCTGAGGCTGGCTCCCGGAAAGGTGGGAAGCCACAAGCCCTGAGGTGGTGTCTGTTGTGTCTGGCAGCATCCTCGGCGCCCAGCGCTCGGATAATGGCTCCTACGTCTGCAAACTCAACATCTCCGGCGTGGAGGTGGTGTCCGACCCCATCCTGGTGCAGCTGGAAGGTAAGCTGGAGCAGCTGCGCAGCGTTGCGTCCTGGCTGAGTGACTTGGAGCTGGGCGCCAGGAATGGGGAATCCTTTGCTTCCCTGTGTCCGTGCAGGTCTCCCACACTTCATCCGTCAGCCCGAGCAGCTGAATGTCACCAGGAACAGCCCCTTCAACCTGACGTGCCAGGCTGTGGGGCCTCCGGAGCCCGTGGAGATCTACTGGTTCCAGAACAACATCCGGGTCAACCAGAAACCCCACATCTCCCCATCGGTCCTGACCGTGCCGGGTGAGCCGGGAGTGTCCCTGCCGTGGGAATGTGCCTTGTGCCATCCCAGAGCTGGCCCCGTGCCATGTGCAGCCCTGGGGCCACTCTGGGGCAGGAAGCCCCATTCCACCCCATCTGGCTGCTGCCAGAAATCCCCTTCTTGGAAGAGGCAGGATACTCAACTGGCTCTTTCCTGAGCAAGCCGCAGACTTTTCCGCCAGCCTCTGGCTGTGCCCACAGGAACCCGGCTGCTCTCCTGGCTGCTGGAATGGTGGTTCCCACTCTGTGCCTCTGGAAGAGCCTGGGGTGTCCCCTGTGCTAGGTGTCCATGACAGCTGGTGGGACACAGGGAGAAAAGTCCTTGGGGTCCCATAAACCCCGCTCTGGTTTTGTGCAGGGGCAAAAGATGGGGCATTTCTTGCTTTGCTGGTGAGGAGGAGGACGCCAGTAGTTAATTAAGAGCTGGGCTATAATTGCCTGGTCTTGGCATGCAGAGGCGGGCGGCCTTTAAAAGGCAGTGAAAGCCGGAAGAAGTGACTCATTCCTCTTGGATGTCCTCGCATCCCGCTGGCACCCGCGAGGTTGGGTCATTGGAGCAGAGCTGCTCCTGGCCCAGGAGCCCTGGCACCCTGAGGCACTGCTGGGATGCGCCAACGCTCCCCACGTCCACCTTGGAATGGGACAGGGATCCCGAGCCCGGGGTCACCTCACCCAGGCCGGGAGAATCTGCCCTTGGGTATTTCCAGTGGTCCTTCTCTGCCATCAGCTGGGGGATTTGAGCAATCCTTGGCCAGCACCAAATCATCTGACCAGGCTATGGTGGGGGCCCTTCTGCTTTCTGCCTTTCCCCTTTCGGAGGGAAAACAACCCCTTCCTCAGGAGCTTGTGCAAGGGCTCCGCAGGGACATCCCGTCCCCGCCATGCCAGATCCGGCACCCGCGGTACGCTGGAGCCTGGGGTCACCCCCGGGCGCTGGCAGCAAGAGTGCCACAGAGGGAAGTAAAGAAGGGCTGAGAAAGGAAACCCTGAGGGCTTGCAGGTGGGGAGCTGGTGGGATTGGGGTAGTTTTGGGACGCCCAGGGAACAGGGCTGTGTTTTCCCGGCAGGACTCAGCGAGCCGGCGCTGTTCAGCTGTGAGGCCCACAACAGCAAAGGCCTGACCGCATCCAGCCCAGGCCAGGTCAACATCAAAGGTCAGCCCCCATTCCCTGCTAAGCCCGTGTGTCTGAGTGTCCACGCTTCCCAGCACTCATCCTTCACAGGCTGAGGGAGATCCCGGGCTCAGTCCTGTCACTAAAATCCAGCGGGATCTGGTTGTAGCATGGTCATCCTGGCTCGGTCATCCCAGCACCGGGGTGGGGGAGGGAGCACTGAAAACTAAATTGGAAAGCAAAACTGTCAGCTTCAAAGCAGGATTCGGAAGGGCTGCATTGCTCCTTTCCTTCCGTCACAACCAGGGCGGTGCTCCACAGGAATTTTCCATAGGAAACAGTGGAAATTGCTGACATTCCTGATGGGAGCCGTTCTGGCAGTGCGAGGAAGGTGTTCCCCAAAATAAGTCATGGCCTCTAAGCTGTCCAGAGCGGTCACAAATATAGAAATGGCCAAAATAGTCCTGAAAGTGACATTTTTGTGCTTCCCTATCCGGTGGTCCGGCACATCCGCAGAATTCGGATGTGGGGTCAGGCACCGAGCCCTGGGAGCTCCAGGGAAAAGCCTCCATGCCATGTTTGTGTTGAGGCTTCCAGCTGACTGCCCTTGGCTTCTCCTTGCAGGAATTCCATCAGCTCCCATCAGCGTGCAGGTCCTCAACAGGACAGCCCATGGAATCGGGATATCCTGGGTGCCGGGCTTCGATGCCTTCTCTGCCTTGAACAGCTGCAGTGTCCAGGTCAGCATCCAGAATTCCCATATCCCTGCAACTCCCACCCATGGATGCGCTGAGGCAGGTGGAGGTTGGTGGTGTTTGGCATGAGCGGCACAGATTTCATGGAATCCTGGAATGGTTTGTGTTGGAAGAACCTTAAAGAACATCCGGTTCCCACTCCCTTCCAGCACCTTCCAGGTTGCTCCAGCCTGGCCTTGGGCACTTCCAGGGATGTGGCAGCCACAGCTTCTCTGGGCAACCTGTGCCAGGGCCTCACAGGGAAGAATTCCTTCCCAATATCCCATCTATCCCTGCCCTCTGGCAGTGGGAAGCCATTCCCCTTGTCCTGTGACTCCAGGCCCTTGTCCCTCTCCAGCTCTCCTGGAGTCCCTTTCCATTGGGCAGCACAGTCATGTTGTCACACCCTTGCATGGAGAGATTCCCAGGAATGCTTCAGGTAGCTCTTTGGGAGGCTTTGCAAGCCTGGAGCTGCTGCAGCCACACGCTTGTCCTGGTCAAACCCTTCCCAACCAAGCAGCATTCCCAAAGCCGGGGTTTGGAGGGGCAGGTTTCCCTCAGCTCCCCAATCCTGGGAAGGAGCTGAGGGATTGCCTGTGTCCTGGATAACTCAGGGAATGCCACTTCCATGGGTAGAGCCTGCAGGCATTTTCCACCTGCTGCACTTTCCCAGTCCAAGCCCATCTTGCTGTCTCATGGATATGATTTTTATCCTGGAAAATCTCCACTCCAGCAGAGACAACACTTGGGGAGAGGCGACCTTTGAAGCCAGGTAAAAGTGAAAGGAATTCCAGGGAAGAAAGGTACCAGGGCTAATATTAGCACCGTGTCCTGCTGCTGCCTTCCAGCTGGAGCTTGGGAAACGGGGTGGAGAGCCAAGGAATTTCCTATGACTTCACATTCATGGTCTGTCAGTAGGAAATGGCCTTTGAAACGGGACAACAGGAGAGGGTTTCTGGCAAAAACACGGCCGTGACTCAGCCCTTTCGCTCCTGTGCCCTCGGATAATCCCCGGGCCCACCGAGCAGTGACTCATTCCCGAGGGCTGCAGCTGCCCCACCTGCCAACTCCAACTGTTGCCGTTTGCAAACATCCTGATTTCCCCCAAAAATCCGTGGATGTGGTGGGTTGTTCTCAGAAGACGAGTTGAGGATCGGGCTGGATGCTCAGGAAGCGTCGTGTGTGTCCCTCTGGTCACTGCTCGCCTTCCTCAGAGCATCACCGCAGCCTGGGGATGGACATGGCATTCCCTTACTTTTCCAGGAGACAGGAAATCCTTCAGCTCCTTCCCACTATTTGGGGAGGTGAGGGAAACCTGCCCCTCCAAATCCCAGCTTTGGTAATGCTGCTTGGTTGGGAAGGGTTTGACCAGGACAAGCGTGTGGCTGCAGCAAGCCCAGGCTTGCAATGTCTCCCAAAGATTTTCTTGGAGCATTTCTGGGAATGTCTCCATGAAAACCTGAGGCTGAAGCTGTTCTTTGTTATTTTGGCTGGAAAACAGATGCTGAGACCATCCCAGGATACTATTGAGGGGCTCTTTTGACTGAGCACAAGGATGAGTCTCATGCCATCCCAAAATCATGGATGGAGGCTTCTCGGAGCAGGGCACGACCGTGTGCACCGGGGTTGGGTTGTCCTTGTTCTTGCTCTTCCCTCCCGCTGTCCCAGTCCAGGTAGTGCTTCCCACAAAATGAGCTGTTTCCTGGGAAGCTGCAGTGGCTCTGTGGGCAGCTCTGAGGGGCTCTGCATCCAGCAATTTGTCTTTCTGTGAAAAGCAGAGCTTGTCTTTGGGATGTTGAATTCATCCATGCTGCCAAATGTGGTAAGGATTTGGATTAATCCCGTGACATCCAGTGGTGATAAATCCTATTTTCCAATGATGGGTGGCACAAAAAAAGGGCTTCATTTTGTTTATTTGGGATGTGCTGCCCGGTTATTTTACTGGGGGCTCCTTTTGCTCCATGCCACAAGAGACAGCAAATCCTCCCTCCCTCCTTCCCAACATCCCTGGAATGTTCCCAGCTCCACACGTGCCGGAGCCCTCTCCCTGTGCCCTGTGAATATCCTGCTGTGAGCTTTCTGTGCCGGAACGTTTCCCTTCGGAGTTGGGATGGGAGGCAGGGCTCCAGATCCTGTTTTCCAACGCCTCTCTCTGCAGGTTGTTGCTGACTAATCCCTGTTTGTGGGCTGCTTTTCCAACTAAAGGTCAAGGCAGTCGTTCCAAGAGGCAACGTCTCCCTTCTGCCCTTCCACACCTCGGTGCCTCCCCACGTGTATCACATCCAGCAGCTGGAGCCCATGGCAGAGTACAACATCCGTGTTTCCTGCGGGAATGAGGTCGGCTGGTCGGCATTTAGCCCCTCTATAACGGCCAGCACCACCGAGGCAGGTAGGAAATGGGAGTGAGGACTGAGAAGGGTTTCCCTGCCTCAATCCCTCTGGGTGAGGTGATGCTCTGGAATCATGGCTGCTCCCAGGGTGGGAAAGAAAATTTCCCTGTGTTTTTGATTGAGCTCCAGCTTGTTTTCCGTCAGATTCCCACATTTCTGCACCCATTTTCCTGTCTTCCCTCACCTTCTTTCCCACTGATTTGTGCAGCTCCGAGCTTGCCGCCTCTGAACGTCACGGTGTCCTTCAAAGAATCCAGCTCCTCGCTGGAGATCCAGTGGGTGAAGCCATCCCTGGAGAGGATCCACGGGGAGCTCCAGGGCTACCACATCTGGTACAGGTGGCACAACTCCGAGGGCATGGTGAGTCACTGGGAAATGGGGAAGAACAGCTAAATCCTGGGAGAAATCCTGGCAGTGATGTCCAGATGGGTTTTGGTGCTTCCATAGATTCTTTCGGAGCTCGTTTCTTTGCTGTCTTGGGCTTTCATGCAGGCTTCAAACCACTCCTGGCCTCATATTCCCTGGATTTTGAGCTGTTCCTTACTCAGCTGGGATTTACCCCATGCACAGAATTTCAGAGTTCGAGGAACTCTTTGGCTCCAAGGCCTCTCTGTGAGTGCATGAAATCATCTGGCACGCCCTGCTTGCCTTTTCTAGGATTTGGGAAGCAGCTGCAGGAATTCGATAGGGCAAGGTCAACCTGGGCTCTGGGCAAAAGATCCCATCCATAGCCCGTGGAGAGCAGCAGGAACAGATCCAGCTGTGTTCTGGGTTCCTCCGTGCCAGGCTGGCGGCCTGAACCCGGCTGGAAACAGTGACTCATCCCGCTTTTTTTTTGTAGGATGCTGCACTTTCTGTTCTCCTTTTGCTCCTCCGTATAGATCCAGCCTGAATGAAGCCAGGGAAACAAAATCATGGTCTTGTGAGTCAGAAAAAAAGTGCTGACAGGAGCTGTCTCTCTCCAGCAAAAGGCCAAATCCAGGCCTTGCCCTTTAAGCCCTGGGAGATTTTGTTGTTGCTTTTTTTGTTTGTTATTTTTTGTCCATTTTTACAGCTTATGGAGTGAAATTTTTTCCAGTTCTCAGTTTTTCCATGAGTCTGAGGCACGAGACTGGAGTTCTGACTCCTCCAGAAGCTCCTGCTAAGGTTGGACTCGATGATCTCAGAGGTCTTTTCCAACCTAAATGATTCTGTGAGAATGATTCCATGAAATAAAGTCCCTGAGTTGTGGCCCCGCACAGGCGAAGGCTGGGCTGCCCTAAAATAACCACCAGATTTTGCAGGATAGTCAGGAAGAAGCTGGATTTCAGTGTCACAGGGCCACCTGCAGGCCTCTCCACAACCAGAAAATTCCCAAAAGTTGGTTTATTTTCCTCTTTAACCAGCAGTCCTTGTTGGAGCCAAGGCTGCCGGAGTTGGGACAGGAAGAAATTCCTCAACTACCACAAAACCCATAAAATCCCATGAAATTTGGCAGGTCAGCCCTGCTTTGTGCTCACGGTCTGGCTCTGTCCTCAGATGACACAGGGAAGGATCCCAGTTTTGGGCTGGTGGTAGGGAAAGGATCCCATGTGGATACAAGGAGGGGGAAGGCAGGAATGTGGGAGCAAAGGTGACAACAGGTCCCAGCTCCTGGTGCTGCCCATAGGTGCCACCACATTCCCAGGGCTGGGGTGTTTCACATCCGTTTCCGTGGCTTTTTTGGGACAGGGAACAGAAACTCTTTCCCTCTGAGAACCTCTGATTCCCTCTCCTTGTCCACTGATCCCCTTTGGCTCTATTTCCTCACTCACCGATCCCCTCAACTCCATTCNCCTCTCCTCACCCACTGATCCCCTTTGGCTCCATTCCCTCTCCTCACCCACTGATCCCCCTCAGCTCCATTCCCTCTCCTTGTCCACTGATCCCCTTTGGCTCTATTTCCTCACTCACCGATCCCCTCAACTCCATTCCCTCTCCTCTCCCACTGATCCCCCTCAGCTCCATTCCCTCTCCTTGTCCACTGATCCCCTCAGCTCCATTCCCTCTCCCACTGATCCCCTCAGCTCCATTCCCTCTCCTCACCCACTGATCCCCCTCAGCTCCATTCCCTCTCCTCACCCACTGATTCTCTCAGCTCCATTCCCTCTCCCACTGATCCTCTCAGCTCCATTCCCTCTCCCACTGATCCCCTCAGCTCCATTCCCTCTCCTCACCCACTGATCCCCTTTGGCTCCATTCCCTCTCCTCACCCACTGATTCTCTCAGCTCCATTCCCTCTCCCACTGATCCTCTCAGCTCCATTCCCTCTCCCACTGATCCCCTCAGCTCCATTCCCTCTCCTCACCCACTGATCCCCTTTGGCTCCATTCCCTCTCCTCACCCACTGATTCTCTCAGCTCCATTCCCTCTCCCACTGATCCTCTCAGCTCCATTCCCTCTCCCACTGATCCCCTCAGCTCCATTCCCTCTCCTCACCCACTGATCCCCTTTGGCTCCATTCCCTCTCCTCACCCACTGATTCTCTCAGCTCCATTCCCTCTCCCACTGATCCTCTCAGCTCCATTCCCTCTCCCACTGATCCCCTCAGCTCCATTCCCTCTCCTCCCCCACTGATCCCCCTCAGCTCCATTCCCTCTCCTCACCCACTGATTCTCTCAGCTCCATTCCCTCTCCCACTGATCCTCTCAGCTCCATTCCCTCTCCCACTGATCCCCTCAGCTCCATTCCCTCTCCTTTCCCACTGAGCCCCTCAGCTCCATTCCCTCACCCACTGATCCCCTCAGCTCCATTCCCTCTCTCACTGATCCCCTCAGCTCCATTCCCTCTCCTTTCCCACTGAGCCCCTCAGCTCCATTCCCTCTCCTCACCAATTGATCCCCTCAGCTCCATTCCCTCTCTCACTGATCCCCTCAGCTCCATTCCCTCTCCTCACCAATTGATCCCCTCAGCTCCTGCTCTTTTGT
This sequence comes from Pomatostomus ruficeps, assembly GCA_013400735.1. Lineage (NCBI taxonomy): Eukaryota > Metazoa > Chordata > Aves > Passeriformes > Timaliidae > Pomatostomus > Pomatostomus ruficeps. The sequence continues at coordinate 171,977 of VYZT01060192.1, read as the reverse complement.
GGGATGTTCAGGAAGGAGCCAGGCTCTGCCGGGCACTGCAGCCTGCCAGATGTTCTGGCTGCAGCTGCCAGCTGTTTTGCAGCTGGAAATCGACAGGGAGCAGCAGCAGCACTTTCTCAGTGCTGGAAGTGACCAGGAAAGGATGGAATTTTCAGGGAAAGCCTCTGGTATTTTTACCAAGCCACGCTGCCTCTTGCCATGATACCAGCCAAGGAAACACATAAAAAGCTGGAATATAATTAGCTGGACACAAAAACCACAGGCAGGAAATATCAGCTCTAGGATCTGCTTCCAGAGCACTTGGACAATCCCACTAGGAGCACACGGACCCATGGGCACTGAGGCTCACAGGGCTCCAGTGGCCAAACTGGCCACAACGAAGGCTGAGGGTCACAATCCGTGTCACCAGAGCCTTCCCCTTCCTTGCCAGATCCTTCCCTGCCTGTTCCTGGCCCTGGCTGCTGCTGCTGTGCAGCAGAGAGGGCCAAAAACCCTGGGACTGAACGGGAAGCGCTACTCAGCTCCGCTCCTGATCCCATCCGGCCCTCGCACACAGGGCCATTCTTCTCCCTAAATAGCCGAGTGCTGCACTTCCTCTGGGCTGGGAAAGCAAAGCAGCTCCAAACGTTGCCAAGGGGACAATTCTCAGCAAATCTCCAGGTTTCCCAGGATTTTCCTCCCTTCTTCTCCCCAGCAGAATGTCTCCAGCGAGGCCCGGCTGAATGGCAGCGTGGCCGTGCTGCCTGTGGTGGCCACCAATGCCACCTGCTCTGTCCGTGTGGCCGCTGTCACCAAGGGGGGAGTGGGACCTTTCAGCATTCCTGTGGAGATCTTCATCCCTGGCAGTGGTAAGGAGGTGCTGGGCGGGATGCTAGGAATAACACAGGGTGTGCTTCCCACGAGGCCATTGGGCATCACTCCATCCTCCTTCGGATGCTTTCCCTGTCAGCAAGGATCAGGGAGCTGGTCCTGATTTGGGAGCAGGAAAGCCTCGCTCCTCATTCCCTCTTTTTCCGTATAACTCTTTGGGTCCCATTGAAAACCCCTGGGAATTCCTGCCCTGAGCCCTGGGTGCTGCAGGCTGACTCTTTCACCGGCTCCATTAACAGGATATTTTCTTAGGATTAATAACCTCAGCCCCCTCTTCGACTCCAGCCTCCGGGAATGCCGACACCTTTGTTGTAGCCCTGGGATTTATCTGCGGCACCATTGCCGTCGGAGTCATCCTCTGCTTGTCCGTGGTCATCCAGAAACGATGCATGGAGACAAAATATGGGTAAGGGGATGGAGAACAGGGCAGCTCCCGGGGGTGGGTGGCCAGCAGCCCATGCCAGATTTGGGGACAAGGATTCTGTCCCCAAGACTGATGTCGTTACCACAGATGATGTTTTTTGTGGTGAGGGACTAAGTGGATTTTTCCTTCCCCTCCCTTCCTTAGCTCAGCAGTTCACCTTTTGCTCACTATTCCTATTTTTAAGGGGAAGTGAACTTGTGCAACTTGCTGTGGGAGGTGTTTTGGCACGGAAATGAGAGAGCAGAGATGTCACTGCTCACCAGAGGGTGACCTGGACCCGAGGGAACAGCTGGAGCTGTGTCAGGGGAGGGTTAGGCTGGATTTTAGGAAAAAATTCTTCCCCCAGAGGGAGCTGAACAGGCTCCCCAGGGAATGGTCTCAGCCCCAAGGCTGCCAGAGCTCTGGGAGCATTTGGACAATGCTCCCAGGAATGCACAGGGTGGGATTGCTGGGGTGTTTGTGCAGGGCCAGGAGCTGGACTAGATGATCTCTGTGGCTCCTTTCAACTCCGTGATTCTGTGATTCCATAATATTCCATGGCCTGGAGAAACCCCTCCTGCCTCATCCCACGCCAGGTTCAATGGCCCCGCATTGTTTAAAAACACGGACAAAGGGCTGTTCTCTCCTGCAGTAACCCCGCGCTCCTCACTCATCCCTGTGACCTCCCAAGTGGCATTTAACTGCTCCCAGCTCCCAGTTTGGAAACTGGGACTAAGTAAGGATCCCTCTCCTACTGGTCATCATCATTCTTTCTGTGCTTTCCCAGCTCTGGAGCATCCTGCCCCGGTTTTGTTTCCCAAAGCCGGAGTCTGCAGGGCTCCAGCAGCATTCCTGCTCCTTGGGTAGGAAATGAGCATCCTATTCCCTCCCCAAAAGCTCCGTGACTCACTCCTTGATGCTTCAGCAGTGTTTGTGGGGCTGTTGTTTTGCTCGGACATTGCAGGCGATAGTTCTGATCCAGGAAAAAGGAAACGGAATGTGCATTTCCCCCTTTCCTATGGACCCCAGGGCTCCTGCTCCTGCTATGCTGATTCCCTCATCCAGCTGAATCAGCCACAGCAGATGTGTTTGTGTTTCCCCAGGAATGCTTTCAGCAGGAACGACTCGGAGCTGGCAGTGAACTACACGGCCAAGAAGTCCTACTGCCGGAGAGCCGTGGACCTGACCCGTAAGGATCCGTTTCTGTCCCTCTGGGAGGAGCTGGACAGGGTATGGCAGTGGGTGCGAGGTGCCTGAGCTGCTGTTCCCCTCTCCTGCAGTGGGAAGCCTGGGTGTCAGCAGGGAGCTCCAGCAGAAGCTGCAGGATGTTGTGGTGGACAGAAATGCCCTGAGCCTGGGGAAGGTCCTGGGAGAGGGTGAGTGAAACTCATCTCATTCCAACCTCCTACCACGGGCAGGGACCCTCCCGTGCGCCCGGCTCGTCCTCCTCCTGTCACTGATGAGCAACGAGCCCTTTGGCTCTGTCTCGGAGTGTTCCGGATCTTAGGGGGGTGGTGATATCCTGAAAGGAGGTGCTTTGGGTAAAAGGGTTCCTTCTGTTCCATGGTGCAGGCGAGTTCGGATCCGTGATGGAGGGACGGCTCAGCCAGCCCGAAGGGCCCCTGCAGAAGGTGGCTGTGAAGACCATGAAGTGTGAGTTGTCTCCCTGCCCCACAGGACTTGGTGTTTGTCCCACTGGATGCCAGCATTCCCAGTACCTCTCTCGGCACTGTTTTAGGGTTTTAAAGCTCTTTCTTTCTCTCTGCTTCCCAGTGGATAACTTTTCCCAAAGGGAGATCGAAGAGTTCCTCAGCGAAGCAGCGTGCATGAAGGACTTTGACCATCCCAATGTCATCAAGCTCCTCGGTATGGGCTGTCCTTCCCACCCCCCAGCTGGGATTTGGGTGGACCTGGATCCCTTTTCCCAGGGCACTGTGTGAGCTGTCCGTGTTTCCCAGGCGTGTGCATCGAGCTGAGCTCCCTGCAGGTGCCCAAGCCCATGGTGATCCTGCCATTCATGAAGTACGGGGACCTGCACAGCTTCCTGCTGCGCTCCCGGCTGGAAATGGCCCCCCAGGTAGGGAGCATGGGGTGCAGAGGAGCCAGGTGGGATCAGGGTGGGAAAGGAATCCCCCTCCGCAGCTCCTGCAGGCTCGTGGGTCAAGGAATAGCATGGCCTGAGGAGTGAGAGCTCCTCTGCTGCTGTGGGCTCATCCACTGGGATTGCAGTCCTGGACAGGGAAGCCTTTCGGATTGACACTGTGTAACCCCCACCGTCCATTCCCAGTTTGTGCCCCTGCAGACCCTGGTGAAGTTCATGGTGGACATTGCCCTGGGCATGGAATACCTGAGCAGCCGGAACTTCCTTCACAGGGATCTGGCAGCACGGAACTGCATGTGAGTGTTCTCCTCTGCTCCATCCCATGGGAGGAACACCTTGTGGGATTACGGCACAGCTCAGCTCCCTGCGATAAACCTTCCCTTGGTTCCGAGAGGCAGAGCTCAGCCCAGGCTCTGTGCTCAGGATGTGCCTCGGGGCTGTCCTGATCCCAGTGTCCGTGCAGGCTGCGGGATGACATGACGGTGTGTGTGGCCGACTTCGGGCTCTCTAAGAAGATCTACAGCGGGGATTACTACCGGCAGGGCCGCATCGCCAAGATGCCGGTCAAGTGGATTGCCCTCGAGTCCCTGGCTGACCGCGTCTACACCACCAAGAGCGACGTGGTAGGTCCCTGTGCCTGGAGGAACAGTCCCATGGGCTGAGCCGCGCTGTGCTCCCGCTGGTCTCATTCCCTGGAAGTGCAGGTGGCTCTCAGAGCCCTTTTGCTGCCGCTGTAGTCGGCTTCTTGAGTGGGCCGCTCGCCTCCGCCCTGGTCATTCCCAATTTTGGGAGCACCACAGCTCTGCCCATTGTCTTTTGGACGCTGGGCAGTGACCTTTCCCCATGAAAAGGCTCTTTCATTCCTCCCGGGAGCGTCCCTTCAGCCTTGGCCTTTCCCTTTGTGCCGGCAGTGGGCATTCGGCGTCACCATGTGGGAGATCGCCACGCGCGGGATGACGCCGTACCCAGGGGTGCAGAACCACGAGATCTACGAGTACCTCTTCCATGGACAGCGCCTGAAGAAGCCCGAGGGTTGCCTGGATGAGCTGTGAGTACTGGGATCCAAGCTGGGGAAATGGCGTTTCCCAGGACCAAACCCCCTGATGTTTGCACGACGTGCCTAAGGAAAGCCGGATCCTGGAGCAGAGCATGTGTCAGCATCTGCTGAACTCCAGGCAAAAATCCCAACAGCTATCCTGAGGGGAAGCAATAGGTCTGTAGGGCTGGCGAGGTCACCACAAACAGTCAGGGATGGGACTCTTTAGTGTTTTATTTCTTTGCTTTTGGATTTGTTTTGGATGAAAGGTCCTGGCTGGTGATGCTCCTCTTTGTCCCACAAAGCTCCCTCTAGGGCCCTTCCTTGCCTCAAATCTGTAAATCTGGAAAGGGAGAATGCGGAAAACACAAACCTTGGGATTTCTGAGCAGCTCAGCAGCAGCCTTTCTCCCAAGCTTCCTTCCTGAGTTTTTCTCCAGTGCCAGTACAGCCGAAAATGTTTGACCCCCCCATGGCTGAGAGCTTTGAATCCAAACCGGATAAACAGAGCTGGACAGCATTTCCTAAAAGGCTTCTCTCCACTGCCTCTTCCTGAAGGAAGCACTACAGGAATCTCTAAGAAGCCAGGCTGCTGGAGGGCAGAGAGGCTGGCAGGGCCGCACTGGGAGTTCCCAGGGCTCCCTGACATCCAGCCTGGGAGCAGGCACTTGCCAAGGGAAGGACTGGGCATCCCAGACACAGAGCTGGGATGCTCCCAGGGAACAGATCCCAGAGCTGCACTGGAAGAGACTTCTCACTCTTCTAACAGCAGCTTGGGCTGAAAAATCCATGCCCTTGGGAAACAGCCTGAGCAGAGGGAGTTGGTTTCACTTGGATTTAATGGGAATTTCAAGGCTTGCCCAGCTTGGAGGGAAATGGGGAATTAGCCCTCATACTTCCCCTAATCCAGGGAAGTGCAGGCTGCCTGGAGAAGCTGTGGCTGCCCCATGCCTGGAAGTGTTCAAGAACAGCTTGGAGTAACCTGGGATAGTGGGAGGTGGCCCTGCCCATGGCAGTGGGGTGGGACTGGATGAACTTTAAAGTCCCTTCCAACCCAAACCATTCTGGGATTCTGGGATCCTCTGTGCTGACCATGCTCCTCTCCTGATTTCCAGGTATGAAATAATGTCGGAGTGCTGGAGAGCCGACCCTGCGACCCGTCCCACCTTCTCCCAGCTCAAGGTCCAGCTGGAGAAGCTGCTGGAAAACCTGCCCAGGACCAAGGCATGCGGGGACGTCATCTACATCAACACCGGCCTTCCCGAGCAGAGCCCGGACTCCACGCAGGATTCAGGCTTCCCACAAGCGGACTCAGATTTGGACGCGGGGGAGGCATCAGAGCCGGGCTCCCCTGGCGCAGAGGCAGCTCTGGTGGCTGTGGATGTGCATCCCCGTGAGCCGTGGGACACCAGGTACGTCATGGAGGAGCAGCTCGGTGGCCCCGTGGAGGAGCCCTACGTGCCACTGATTCCCTGCCAGGGCTCAGAGCCGGACAGCCGATGGAGCCAGGCCAGCACCTTGCCGGCGTCAGAGCGGCCGCGTGCTGGGAGCCGCGGGGAGGACTCGGAAGTGCCGCTGGCAGCGGTGTGAGTGGCACCATGGCAAGGACACAGAGGGAATATTTTAATAAACACTCGTCTCTTTTATTTGTTATCTCCTGCACGCTTTTCCTGGTGGAGGTTGGCCCTTCCTGGGAGCTCTTTCCCGGGCTGAGGTCCCAGGGGTTTGGAATTCACAGTGGAATTACTTTTCTGTAATTATTCATCTTTTCCAGATGGGGCAGAGCAGGGTGGGGTGGATGGCGCTGAGGGGGCAGCTGGCTTTGCAGGGCCTGGTGTTTTCCCCCTTTTCCATCACGTGTTGAGGTTTTTGGGATGGGTGGCCCCATGGATGATCAGAGCTCCAACTGTACAGCCTGCTGGGGGATTTCACACTGCAAGAAATGCCCACGGAAAACAGCAATGGTGTTCCCACATTCCCTTCTCCCAGACGGGTTTCCATCCATCCCATTGGTCCTGCTGCACCACTGGAGAAAGCGGAGGCTGAGGGGGCATCCCTGGAGGGCAGAAGCCTCCCAGCCAGGGCCTGGCCCTTCCCTGTTGCCCCTTCTCCGTCTGGGGGGAGTTCTGCTGCTTCCATAGATGGGGCTGCTCGGCAGCAGCTGGAGCTGGACCAGCACCTCCTGCCTCTCCTTGCAGGGGACCGGGCTGGGGACAGGGAGACTGGGCTGGGGAGAGGGTGCAGGAGCTGGGGATGGGAGACCAGGCTGGGGAGGGGACGCAGGAGCTGGAAAACAGGGTACCAAGCTGGGCAGGGGGTGTACGGCTGGGAAAGGGTTTCCCGGCCCAGCGCGGGTGGTCCTGGCCCAGCTGGAGCAGGGGGGCTGTCGAGGGCTCCCACACGGTGCCGGATCGTCCTGGCAGCACCAGGAACAGTTTTGCTGGGAGCACAAGCCACCTTCCCGCACCCCATCCCGCATCCTGGGGGATGGATGCCCGCAGAGCCCGGCCGGTGTCCCAGGGGATGGATGGCCCGCCGATGTCCCGAGGGATGAATGCCCGCAGAGCCCGGCCGGTGTCNAGCCGCTCTCGCCACACAGCGCTCAAAGGGGCCGCGCAAAGGCAGCCAGCTCGGGGGGCCGCCTCCCGCCGCTGCTGCTGCTGCTGCTGCCGCTGCTGCTGCCACTCCCGGCCGCGCCGGCCGCCCAGGTGAGCGGGGACGGGACCCCGGGAGGGGCTTGGGAGGGCTCGGGGCTCCTCGCCGCTTCTGCTCGCTCGCCGCTGCCCGTGCGCGCCGACAGCCCCGCGGCGCTGCCCGCGCTCCTGCCCCGCAAACAGGTGGGCAAAGCCCCGAACCGCGCTCGAACCGCGCTTAAAGCCTGCGCTCGATCCGCGCTTAAAGCCCGCGCCGCTTCTTTCGGGCTCTTTCTGTCCTCCTCACCCCACACCTGAAGCCGCTCCCGAGCGCACCGGGGGCAAAAAAAATCCCCGTTTGGGGCTTTTGGGGGCGATTTCCCAGCTTTGCGGTGGCTCAGCATCCCGCCGGAGCTCGCGCTGGCTCCCGGAGTTAAAGCCAGCCCTAACAAAGAGCTGTTTATTAAAGCCAGCGACGCGCCAGCATCTATTTGCTTTTGCCTCCCTTTCCTCTGGGCTCGGGGTATCCCGGAGCTGCCGGCGCAGCCCGGCTTATGCCCCTCGGCAGCCCGGGACCCCCGGAACGGCTCCCGGGAAGCAGGGGGCACCCAGCGTGCTGCTCGGGCTGCTGTGTTTGTCCTCCCTCAACCCTCGGCAGCTCTTTGAAAACGGGAATCATTCCACAGTGCGGTTATGGAAAGGGGGGAAGAACTCCCTTGGACCAGGTGGGGCAGAGACCACCAGCTCCGCTCCCTTTCCCGGAATTCCATATCCCCCAGCCCAGTCCCTGCGTGCTCGCTCCTCACTGCACTCCCCAGATTTTTGAGCTCTGGGACTGGCTTTGCTCTTTTTCCTCGGTTTCAAGTCAATTCCACAGGAATCCCATAATAACGGTGCCCGTCTCCGGCATGAGTCAGTCCCGTGGGAGCGATCGGTTTGCAGGCAGGAGTCCCACCAGCGTTCCTGGCCCCGGCAGAGCTCACAAGACAGCTGTTTTCCTCTTCTTTTGTCATGTGGAAGTGGGACAGGGCTGGAGCTCCAGCAGGATGAAACATGAGTTATAGCATCTCTCCCACAAAGCGATCCCAGCCCTGCCTGGAGCAGGCCTAGGTGGAAAAAACTCCTGGATCTGGGTAAATGTGGGGAAAATACAAAGCCAGGGCTCTCAGGGGACATCGGATGCTGCGGAGCTCCCACCCCAGCCTCCTCCCACGGGCAGCAGGTTGGAGTGGCGGCACAGGGAGGTCCCCATCCCTGTCCCCATCCCTGTTCCCGCAGAGCTGCCTGAGCAGGCAGCAGCTCCTGGCTGCCATCCGACAGATGCAGCAGCTGCTGAAGGGGCAGGAGACGCGGTTCTCCGAGGGGCTCCGCGCCATGAGGAGCCGCCTCAGCACCATCCACGCCTCCCTGACCAAGGCTGCCCCAGAGCCGCCCGCCGGTGAGTCCTTCCCTGGAATACTGGGGCAATATTCCAGGGAAATAACAGGTAAAGGGTGGCTTGGAAGGATAAGGCCCTCTCCAAACTCATCCCTCTTCCATGGTCTCGCAGCCTCCTGTCCTGCCCTCCAGGCCCCTGCGGATGGGAGGAAGTTCGGCACCAAATATTTGGTGGATCATGAGGTTCACTTTGCCTGTGATCCAGGATTCCAGCTCCTGGGCTCCAGCACACGGACGTGCCAGGCCAATGGCAGCTGGACAGGGCAGGAGCCCCACTGTGCAGGTACTGCTCATTCTATGCCCTGGAATGTCCTTTGGAAAAGTGGATTTGTTTAAACACGGGGTGGATGTCGGGGTGCTCCAAGCAGGGAGGGACCACCGCTGGCCCCCAAAGTTCCAGAGATGCTGCAGCTCTCGTGCTTTGGGATTTCTCAGTCTTAAGGAAAACTGGGAATTACAGCTGGAGCAGGAAAAGGCATCATGGCTATGGCACCTGATGTGCCGTAGGGTACCAAAGCATCCCGGGGTGTGCAGCATTCCCGAGGCTTGCTTCCCAAGAGGAGATAACATGGAATGTGGCTGCTTTTCCCGCAGAGATCAGCGAGTGCTCGAGCAGCCCGTGCCAGAACGGCGGGACGTGCCTGGAGGGGCTCGGCCACTTCAAATGCCTCTGCCCCCCGCAGTGGACCGGGACCACCTGCCAGTACCAGGCTCAGACCGGTGCGTGACCCTCGTGACCCTAGCTGGGGGGAACTGGGAATTTTTCATCCTGCACCTCATTCCAACTCCCCATCCCGCCGTTTTGCCCAGCTTCCCCCGGGTGGAGCGTGACGGATGACCCGGCATTCAGCCGGCAGCCCCGCTGCGCCCAGATCGCCCAGACCCAGCAGTGCAGCTGCGACCCCGGCTTCCACATGAGCGGCACGGCTGCCAACGGGATCTGCCAGGGTGAGCCGGGACGGGCAGGGATGCGCGGCTGCCTCGGTGCCTGTCCCTTCGCGGAGTCACCGAGTCTCATGGGAAGGGGCCACAGCGGCTCAGCCCCGCCATTCCCGAGCACGCAGCACGGGATCGTGTCCAGGCGGCTCTGGAATATCCCCAGTGGCTGAGGCTCCACGGCCTCTCCGGGGGATCGGCCGCTCTCCGAACTCGCTCAGGAGGCTCCAAGCCCTTCATCCAAGCCATGGATGGAGGAGTTCCAACTGGGCTCGGTGTCGCCCTCTGCGGGACACCGCTGGTGACAGCCCTCAGGCAGCCCCTGTGCCGCTGCTCCCAAACCCTGGAATCTGCCATCAGCCCGCGCTCCCTGGGTTTTCCCGGGAGGCTGGAGTGAGATCCCGGTGAATCCCTGTCTCCGCAGATCTCAACGAGTGCGAGGTGTACCAGCGGGAAGGGGGACCCCGGCTGTGCGTCCACGCCTGCGTCAACATTCCCGGCTCCTTCCGCTGCTCCTGTCCCGCCGGGTACGTCCTCCTGGGCGACGGCAAGAGCTGCGAAGGTGAGGGGGCGGGAAACCTCTTGGTCCCAAGGGCTTTGTCATTTTCCCCCCTTTTTTCTCCCTTTCCAATGGCGTGGAGGGGGATGACGGAGCGAAGCTTTGCGGGATGGCAGCGGATAGAGGATGTTTGGATTGGCAGGAGCTCCGGCTGGATGCAGAGCTGGGTGGGGAAATGAATCCCGAGGTTGTGCTAGGGAAGGGAAAACTTCACCAGAGTACTTCAAAAGAATCCCTAAAAATGAAAATAAAATGCTTTTCTGGAAGCATGGCTGCTCATCTCCCTTCCCTCTCTTTCTTCTCCTTCTCCTCTCCCTTTCCCTGTTCCTCTCCCCTCTCCTTTCCCCCTCTGGATGATGGAGAGACATTTTGGGTCTGCACTTCCTTGAAGACGGCCCCCGCTGTGGCTGTGGGGATATTCCTGGAGCAGGAAATTCCTGGGAAGAGCCAAAAGTCATGCTAAACGCCCAGAATTCCAGGATCAGCTCAGAGGGTGGCAGCGTCTCCCCCAGTGCCAAGGGAATTGGGGTGCAGGTGGAATGCAGCGGGTGGGGATGGTGGGAGGCCAGAACTGCTGGAAGCCTTCTGAAAAACAGGGAATTTTTTGTGCCCCGAAGCATTGATTGCTGCAGGGTGAGAAAATCCTGCTTTCCCCTTTCCTCCCTGCTTTGCCTGTGTTCCATGGCATCTTGCTAATGCTCCCGGCAAATCCTCTGCATTCCAGCTCCTGCCAGGTGTCCCATGGGTGTTCAGTAAATAAAGAGGGATGGTGTTTCCAAACAACCGAGCAGAAAGTTTGGAAAAGCAGTTGCCTTCCTGCTGGGACAGGGTGGCTGTTAACCCATGCTGGCCCGGGGAGGAGCTTGGGGAGAGGAGATGGAATTCCAGGATGCTCCCATATTTTTTGGATCGTGTTTGACCCGTTTCAAGATGGTTTTGCCTATTTTCCAATGGAAAGGTGAGCTCATTTGGAGGTCTCCAGCCCCTGACCCCACTGCCCGTCCCTGTTTTGCAGATATCGATGAGTGTTCCCTATCCCAGGATAACTGCACGAGCGGGAGCACCTGCATCAACACCGGGGGGGGATTCCAGTGCGTCACCCCCCAGTGTCCCCTGGCCACCGGAAACGTCTCCTACGTCAAAACCTCCCCCTTGTAAGTGTGGGGCGCAAAATCCACAGCACGGCATCCCGATGGATCCGACGCCAATAATGCCGCATTCCCAAAAATCTCCCGTTGCTTTTGCTTTTGCAGCCAGTGCGAGCGCAACCCGTGCCCCATGGAGAGCCGCTCATGCCACCATGCTCCCAAAACCATCTCCTTCCACTACCTCCCACTGCCCTCCAAGCTCCAGACTCCGGCGCCGCTGTTCCGCATGGCCACGGCAGCGGCTCCCGGCCGGCCGGGACCCGACAGCCTCCGCTTCGGCATCGCGGGCGGGAACAACCGCGGGCACTTCGTGGTGCAGCGCTCGGACCGGCACACCGGGGAGCTGCTGCTGGTGCAGAGCCTGCAGGGGCCCCGCACCATCCACGTGGATGTGGATATGTCCGAGTACCTGGACCGGGTATTCCAGGCCAAGCACCTGTCCAAAATCACCGTCTTTGTCTCGCCCTATGAGTTTTAGGGGTGGCTCCTGCTCCCTGCTCAGCGTCCCGTGGCTCCCGGGGAAATGCCGGAGCTGCGCCGCAGCCGGCCGGCCTCCCCTCTGTCCCAAATTCCCGTGTGGAGTCACACCTGCCCAGGTGCAAGAGGAAAACCCAAATGAGGTGGAAAAGCAGCAGGAAGCCCCATACCCATCCTGGCTCCCAAGAGACGATGTCCTATGACAGTGGGTGGAATCCACCGCCCTGATTTCCTTTGAGCTCCCGTTTTTTCCTTTAGGAAGCAGTGAAGCCCAGCATGCAGGAGGGAGGCTCATGGCCTTTCCTGCTCCTCCCCTGCTTGCCCAGAGTCCTGCTCCCTAGAAACACACTTCCACTTCCCTCTGGATGCTGAGAATCCCCCTGGCAGCCCGTGGGGATTGAGGTCTGGTGCCTCAACCCCCCGGGGATGGATCAGGGCTGGAAAACTCCATGAACATCCACCGGAATGCCCTCCTTGGCAAGCGGGGCAAAGGAGGAATCCCAGGGCTATCCCTGCTCCTTAAACCTCCCAAATGGGGATCCTCCATGGATCCTCCTCATAGCAGAGCCTCAGCTCCATGTGGAGGTGGGAATATTCCCTGCTCCATCCCGGCGTAGGAACTCTGGGAAGAGCTGGGATTCAGCTTTTCCCAAAGGGATTCACCCTCCTGCTTGTGCACGTTTTGCATGTTCCCTCATCCCGCTGGATTTAGTACAATTAAAGGATGATGTAAATGATGTCACCGGAGTGAAGCACCTGATGGATGTGGGGAATGCTCATCCTGAGCAGTCCAAGGGGAATTGGGATGTGGGAGGGCAAGAACCTGTTATCCATGGTTTTATTTTCCTGCTTTGTGTTGTTTGGGAGGGTCTGGCTGGTAGCAGGGAGCTCATTCCCACCGGAGCATCCTCATCCCTGAGCATTCTCAGCCTGGAGCACCCTTTCCCCCAGGAATGCTCACCCTGGGAATCCACATCCCTGAGCATCCTTCCCCTGGGAATCCTCACCCCCTGGCATCCTGCTGAGCTGCACCCACTAAAACCATTCCCACTCCTTGTCCAGGGGAAAGAGATTTCCCAAGATGGATCTGTCTCCTTTGGGGGATCGAGCTCCTGGATTTTGGGGGGTATGGGAGCTCAAGAAGGAGTTGGATATCTCTGGCAGAACAAGGAGGGACATTCAGGGCTGCTGTCGGCGGATGGAGGATGTTTGGATTGGCGGGAGTGCTGGCTGGACGTGGAGCCGGGCAGGGGAAGGCATCCCAGGGTTGTGCTGGGGGAGGGAAGGGAAAACTCCAGAGTGCTTCAAAAATATCCCTAAAAATTAGAAGAAAAGGTTTTTCTGGAAGCATGGCTGCTCCCCTCCTTCTCTCACTCTCCCTCTCCTCCTCCCTCTCCCATTCCCTGGCACTTCCCAGCCTGGCTGGACATGCTCCTCCAACAGGCCATGACCCTATTTTGGGATGATAACAAAATGTGGGAGCCGAAAAGCAGGAATCTGGGATAGGACAGGCTCCTGACAGGGCAGAATAGTTTCCATCTGCTGCTTTCTCCGGATAACACAGCTGGAGACGGGCGCCTGGACCGCGCTCCGGAGGCTTTTCCTTGCGGTACGATCCCAAACCGACAACATTTTCCTAATTCCCGAGGCCAGGGTGAGCTGGTTTCTCCCTTCCAGCCCTGGAAAAGTTTAAGTTCGGCTCTTTGCCTTTCTCAACCTCTGGCTGCCATTCCAGTTGACTAAAGGAGATTTTTTTCCCTTCCCAGAGCGGCAGCTCCGGCATCTTTCAGACTTCCCGAGGCTGGAATTTGCAGAGAGAGGCTCTTCCAGTCTTGAAATACAACTTTTATTTGGGATAATAACATTTGGGAACTGAAAAAGAGCTAGAATGCTTCTGCTCCCCTTTGGTGGGCACAGCTGGCCCCAGATGTGCTGTCCCAAAATCACCATTTCTCACCCCTGCTTATTTAACCAAAATTTTAGGGTTCCTCCTTTTAGTCCAGATTTAGAATCCCTTTTTCCCTTGCCTGTGTCCTGGGAAGATGATGCTGAGTCCTGTGGGCATCAGCTCCAGGGCTCCACCTGTGCTTATGGGGATAATTAGTCCTAAGTAGCCCTAATGATGCTCTCCAGTCACCACCCCCCTGTCCCTGGAGCCTATTCAGTCCCGGAGCTGTGGGAATGCTGTTCTCCAGCCGCTTCCTTGGATTTACCTCATTTCCCTGACGATCTGGACCTTTGGTGCTGCCTGCCTTGCTCAGGTGTGCGGGGCCCAACGGAGGTAGTTCTTCCCTTAAGGATCTGAGGCTCCTCCCACTGGGAATCCCATGGGAATCCACGCGCTTGTTCCGGCTTGATTTTATGAACTTTATTGTTTCCTTGCGTTGCTGCCACTGGAAAAATCCGAGTCTCGTGTCGTGAAAAGCCCTGTGAGGCAGGGAGACAGCGTGGAAAAGGAGAAAAATGTAACTTGTCCCGGGAACGTTTAATTAAACTTCATTGCGGTGACTCTGGCAGCCGCATCCTCCCTTCGTCCACCACATTTTTATTAAATGACTGTCTTTGAACCACTTTATCCCGGGATTTGTCACGCCCTGACCCCGACAGCGACTCCAGGGATGGCTTTTGTCCCGCCCTGGGGACACAAACTCTAGGTTTAATTACGAGTGTCACTAATTAATGACGCAAGGGCCGGTCCCCTCACACACACAGGCCGCCAGGGGGCGCTGCCCAAAGTGCGTGAGGGAGGGGCGGCGATGACGCAGCAGTGGGAGGGGAGGCCCGTGCCCGCTCCCGGTGCCCGTCCCGGTTCTCGCCAGCCGGAAGCCGCCGCCCTTTTCCCCCTTTCCCTCCCTTTTCCCCCCTTTTTCCCCACCATTCCCGGGGGGACGCTGCCGCCACGTGACGCGCGCGGGGCACGTGACGCCGCGCGCCGCCAGGCCCCGCCCCCTTCGCGCGCGCAC
>VYZT01060192.1:133345-156661 GCA_013400735.1 Pomatostomus ruficeps | reverse complement strand
TTTGGGGGGCAGGTCACCTTCAGGCTGGAGCGGGGTGGTGGTGGTGGGGAATGCAAGGAGGGGAGGGGGGGGTGTCACTGCATTAAAAGTGCATTTTTTTAGCAAGGTTTTAATTTTTCCTTTTGGAATGCATGCGTTTTTACATCTTCATTGATTTATTCTGGCTGGGAAGGGGGGCTGTTTGCCATTCTTTCCATAAATTGCACTTTCCAGGGGGTGTCTGTTGAATGTCACCATTGTTCTCTGTCTCAGCCAGGAAAGGGTGCTCCGAGTTGGGCGGGTTTTTTATTTTTGGCTGTTTTTGTTGATACCACAATCTCTCACTAGAGCCATATTTAACGTCATTTTCTTGCCAGATTCCACCTTACACATTTAACTGGATCTTTTTTATGCAGATTAAGGGCTGACTGACGTTATCTTTGCCACCTCTCAATCCCCATGCGCAGAAACCCAGAGTCCTGTTCCTGGTGAAAGGACCTCTGTTCCTCCCTCCCTCCTTCCCTCCCTCCTTTTCTCTCCTGCAGCTGCTGGAAATTCAAATCCTTTCTCCAGGCAGCCCTGGCCTTTCTAACTAGTTCCAAAAATACTGTGCCAGGGTGGCAGTTACTAGTCCTCGAGCCTACATGTACTCCGAGCATTCCTGACCCAGCTGCAGGAGTTAAAAACGCCGGGGTTTTGGGATTCCCAGAGCGTGGCCTCCCCCCACATAGCTCCACAACCCTTTGTGGTACTTCAGAGGACCGGAAAACACTGGGGAAAAAAACCCCAAACAAACAGACAAAAAAAAAAGAAAAAAAGGCTTGTGGGTAAATGCAAAACTGTTTCCTCTCTGGAGAAAGAATACCAAGTTCAGTGTTACAAATTGGGAAGTGGTCCCAAAATCCTCCTGGGATTTAGTGCAAGGGTCGGGGCAGAGCCCAAGAGCTGCTGGTTCTTGTTTTCCCCTTTCTGCCTGTCCTTGGGAAGTGCTCCTGGGATTTAGTGCAAGGGTCAGGGCAGTGCCCGGAGCTGCTGGTGCTTGTTTTCCACTTCCTGCTTGTCCTTGGGAAGCGATCCCTAAAACGGGCCTGGAGTTTAGTGTTTAGTGCAAGTTCAAGGCAGAGCCCCGAGCTCCTGGTTCTTGTTTTCCCCTTCCTACCTGTCCTTGGGAAAGGGTGGAAGTTGTGTCATGCTCTGTTTTCCAAGCATAGCGCGCACCAGGAATCCACTGGGATCTCTGGAGCTGTGCTGTGGAGTTCCTGGATTCAGGCTGTGGCTTTTCACTGTTTGAGGGACTGAAAAGATCTGGAGTTTTCAAGTCCTTGAGGACAAGCCCGAGTGACTCTGGGTTGTGCTGGGAGCAGAGTTTTTCCAGCTTGGAGTTCTCATCCTGTCACCAGCTCTTCCCACCAGTACAACCAGTTGTGACACTGGTAATTGTGAAATAGAGCCAACAAGTGCCACCTAACAACCTAATTAATTTTAATTTACAAGTGTTGCTGTATAATGTTTTAATTTATGAGGTGAAGAGCAACAATAAACATGACCTGGGAGATGGTAATTTGTAATTTTTATGAAACTTTTGCTCTATAAAATAAGTTAATTCACATCAAAAAACGCCCAACTCCCAAGTTTTTGTGTTAGATCAGGTGTGCAGATGTAGGACCAGTAGAACCAGTTCACTGCAGGGAACACCCATACTGGGAACCTCATGATTCCCAATCAATTGGTGCAGCAGGAGTTCTGGTAATAATAGTTTGATTTGAGCCGATCTGTTGAATTATAAAGAAATTACTTAGTAGAAAATAATACAAAAATCCCTGTCTGGCCACACTTAGAATATTCCAAGCTGGAAAATTGTTTTAATCCTGGTTTATCCGAAGACTTTGATTTTATTGGTGTTTTTGAGCAGTAGAAAACAGCAAAAAGCCCTCTCTGGTCACACTTCGAATATTCCAAATTGGAAGGTTGTTTTAATCCAGTTTTCTCAAGCCAGGAATGTTTTTAATTCTTTAATGATTTTTAGTTAATTCTTGCCGTTGACATTGTGATGATGAAAGGTCTGAGCCTTCCAGCACAGGGGTCCTGGAAAGATTTTTCCTGCAAGAATTTAGTGAGCATTTCTTGGTTCTGTGTGGGTAAATCCAAGGCAGGGTAAGCAAAAAGTTGGAGGCAAATTTATTTACACACAAATCAGTGCCAGATTTCCCAGAAAATAGCTTGGAATTAATTTACTTTCACTTTTTACTGCTCCCAGCCACCCCTCTGCTTTTAATTGATTTTTCCCAGTGAAAATTCTCTGTGATTTGGAGTTATTTTTTGTATTAATTCCTAATTTCTTCAGCAGCACCTTAGTATCAAAATTTGGGGAGTTTTAGCCCTCAGGGAATTTGAACCTAAAATAAAATTATTTTTAAACTGGGGAATGAAAATTTACAGACTTAAATCATGTTTGAGGGTAAAGACTCCCAGAACATTTCAGAAAATGCATCCTGGGTTTGGATCTTGGACTTAAGGAGCCTCTGGAGTAAATCTGCTTTAAGAATAAGGAATTCTATTTTTAAGGATGACCTGAAATAAGGTCAAAGAAGGGGAGCAAAAATCCAGGTTTGAAGGTTAGAAATGAAACTGAAATAAGCAGAATTTGGGGGTTTTGATTGTCCCTTCCCAAATACTTGTGGAACTGCCTGGTGATTTCACCAGGCTGGTTTCCCCTGGAAGATCGTTTGGGTTCTGTGCCTTTCTGATCCTTCTGGGAGACACTCTAGGAATCCACTCAGACAGTGGGAATGTTTTCTGGGATTGTTCTCACATATCCCTCGAGCTCCAGGGATCTGGAGCGTGTGGAAGAGGGGGGTTCTGCTCTCCCTTCCTGCTGCACAGCTCCAGTTTGGGATTTAAATGGGAATAAAAGCTTCTGTAACAGAAGAGAATTCCTGCCTTGGCACTTCCTTGAAAAAGAACTTATTTTCCAAGAAATGTGCATTTTTTACCATTATCTTTTCAATCCATACGTACCCAGTTGTTGAGTTTTTTCTTCTTTTTCCTTTTTTTTCCCTTCCCTTTTTACACTCCTGAAATTCAGTGCTTGGAAAATGCTCAGATGTTGTGGAAAGAATTTAGGGATTAGAGGACTTGCGTAATCTTCCCTCTGCCGTGCCATCCAAAGGATTGTATTCCTGAGATTGGTTTACCTGGAAAGTTATTCCAGTCCTGGATGCATCCCAGAGGTGGAAGTCTGTGAGTGTAATTCCCAAAGGAGCTGGGACATGGGAACAACTGTGTTCCCAAGGAGCATTTTCAGTAGGTATTTTATGGGAGAGGATATTTTAATTGATCCTCCAGGGAGTGAGTTTAACTGATGTTGTCAGAACAGAATTGGATTTTTGGAACAGCTGCAGGTGTTTCAGGAATATTAATGTTCCAGTTTTATTTCATTAATGTCATTCCAAGAAATTCCAGGTTAGACAGCAGTCATGTCTTCTCCCTGGCATATCCATTTATCCCAGAAAAAACAGCTTGGGGTTGCTTCGGACTTCTTAACCACGCTTTTCCCAGTGACAGGTGAGCTGGATAATAACATGGAATTTGATTGTTTTCCTGGTTTTCTTCTTGCAGGGAAGATGGAGAGCTGGAAGATGGGGAAATTGATGATGCAGCCTATGAGGATGTGAAGGAACATGGGTCGAAAGGGGATGATAAACAGAAAAATGAGAAAGGCCATCGGAAATCCCGGAAAAAACGCAAAAAAGAGAAGGAGAAGAAAAAATCCAAAAGGAGAAGACGGGACAAGCATAAGGTTAGGAAAAACCCCAACATTTTGGAGGTGCTGGTTTGATTTGTGGGTGTCCAGCACAAGAATCCAGGGAGCTGGAAAAGGAACTAAAATGGTTTTATTACCATTAAAACTTAAACTGGTCCTAAATCTTCAGAGTTAATCCCAGGTCATGGAAGCTGAACCAGAGGGATTGGAGAGTTTTTAGGATAAGAGGCACAATGCAAATTTATCACTTTGTGTTCATTATATTTGTGGAAAGAAGATGATTCCCTCGAAATTCCCAGCTTTTTTGTTCTGTTTTCCAGCATAACTCCCCTTCCAGCGATGACAGTTCCGACTACAGTCACGACTCTGACATGGAGCGCACAGAAAGGCCCCACAAAAAAAGCAGCAGCTCTTCCTACAGGGATTATGATTCCTCCTTCAGTCAGGTAGGAATTCTTGGAACTCCTTCCTCAGGTCTTCATTGAGGTGACATTCCAAAAATCCAGATCTCAGCAATGTGGGTTTGGAAGCTTGGCTCGATCCCAGTGCCCCATCTCCCGGATTTCTGGAGGCACATCCAGTTCTCATGTCCCTCAGGAGATTCCCAGATGTAAAGCAGGATCTGTGGTAGGAAATAAGCCTGATACCAATTTTTCCACCATCAGGCAATAGGAATTAAGGAATCTTTATTATTAAGGAATCTTTTTATTGCCTGCACTGGATTTAGGCTGGGCCCAAAGGAAAGAACTCTTGAAAAGCCGCTTTTCATATCTAAAGTTGATTCTGCTTTTTCAGTTTCTCAATTTTTCAATTTTCCTGTTTTTTCTCAGCCTGTGAATCAAAATTATTCATTTTTCCTTGATAACTGATTTTCCCTGTATCATTGATGCTTTTTTGGGCAAATTTGGTAATAATGAAACAGCCCCAGAGATGGATTTTCAGAGCAGTTTGGAGGGGTGGGGTTTGGAAATACGGAATTGCTTCCTAACACGATCCCTTTCCTACAGCATGGACACGTGTCAGGGAATTACATGAGTTCCCAGAAAATGCAGCATAAAAAAAATGTCAAAAGTAAGGAATATGACGACTACAGTCATTACAGTGATGAAAACTTTGGGAATTACAATGAGGAGGAAAAGGATGAGGATTATGCTGACCAGCTCAAGCAGTACAGACAAGCTAAGGAGACTTCCAGTGGGGATTTGGGACCTCCATTCCCGAAGGAACCAGTGAAAAAACAGGGGATGAAAGGGATCCAGAAAGGTAAGGGAAGTTTTGATGGCATTTTGGGACGAAGACCTGGATGAGGGAAGCTGCCAGGGGTGGTTCTCCAGGAATATTTGGCCTGGTCAGAAATAACATTCCCAACAGCAAAAGGGGAGGGATTTAATTTATTCCATTTATCTGTCTTTGGTGCCACGAAAGAATAATTTTCCCTCAATTTCTGTGATCCTTTAAAGAGGTTATCCCTGTTTTCCAGGCATTTCCCAACGAGGGAATAACTACAATGTTGGCAGAGGGCGTGGAATGCAGAAGAAACTGAAGCGCAAAGATCGCGGGAGGGGCAGAGGTGGCAACAAAGGATCCGATGGCTTCCATGAGGTACCTGGAATTCCAGTCCTTGTTCCAAACATTTGGATCACCGGTGCTCCAAAAGGAGCTGATAAAATGTGGTTTTTTTTCCCAGGATGGCAAACCAGTGAAGAAATGGGTTAATATGAGCCAGGAGTTCATCAACCAGCACACAGTAGAGCACAAGGGCAAACAAATCTGTAAATATTTCCTCGAAGGGAGGTGCATTAAGGTAAATTTAACTATTTTTTAAATTAATTTTTAGCTGATTTAAAGCAAATTTGGCTGTTGAAACTCCGTATTTTGATTTCTGATGTGCTGAGCAGTTCTAGATGGAATTTTTTGTGGCAAAACAAGTCCTGCTGTTACACATTCTGAATTAAATTCTATAAAAATTCTTTACTTTTATTAATATTTTCAATAAAAATATTCTAAACTTACCCTGAGAATGATAATGTATCAATGGCATCAGATCTTCCAAGTCTGGAATCTCTAAAATAGGCAACACTTCCTGAATGTATTAAATTATTTCCTGCTAATTTGGGAACTTAGAAGGAATTGCTTTGGGGTGCTAAACTTGAAAAAGTGGGATTGTTAGAAAACACAATTTCGCCACTGAATCCTTCTCACTTTTACTTGGTTCCTTGGGATTTAGAGGTGGAATTTTCTGTTTCTTGCCCAAGTGGTGAAAATAAAAGTGAGTATGATTGGAAATGTTGTGTTTTTTGCTGCCTTAAATACTTTTGGCTCAGATGAGTATTTGCTGCCACCTTCAGTTCTAGCAGGGACTGAAAGAGCACTTGATGTCTTTCTCAGGAAAATAAATCCTAAAAAAATACCCAAACACCCTTATCCAGCAAAATAATCCTAAAGAATAACAGAACACATGAGAAATAATTCAGTAAAATATTATTTCAATGCCTTTTTAATGCAAATCCCCAGGTGGAAGCAGAGAACAGGGATTATAAGAGCAGCTTGTTTTCTGTCACTGCTCCATATATTCCTTTGAATTCCAATCCTGGAATTTTCTCTATGTCCAGACCCCCCCCCCAGTTCAGAGTTTTCATTGCTTATAATGGAATTTAATGTTGGTAAAGATGAAAAATTTAAATTCAGCCGAGGAGGATGTTCTTTTGCTAAGGAATTAAATTACTCAGCATTTCCTATGGATAATGGCTTTTCCTTGTTGTTTTTTATTTCCCAATTTATTTCTAGGGAGAACAGTGTAAATTTGATCATGATGCAGAGATTGAAAAGAAGAAGGAAATCTGCAAGTTCTACATCCAGGGTTACTGCACCAAAGGAGAGAACTGCATTTATTTGCACAATATCCTTGAAAAATGCTTTTAACTTCAACTGAAAGTTTAGATTGTGTTATTTTATTTCTATATTTTTTGGTCTAAATTATTTTTAAAGGTGACTGCTTTTTAAGAGACTCTACCACCGACTGTGTAGATTAATTACAGGATTATTCTTTCTCTCAAATGCTTCAGAGGAAAAAATAAATACAAAATTACTGGTTTGTAACATTTTCCAAGATAAAATCCCTGGAGTATTAGATACATTTATCCACACTTCAAAATTCCTGATCTCTCCCTCTTTGTTGTTAATATTGGTGTTTTCCTCTGGAATTGAGACCTTCCCCTTTTTAATCACAATTGGAAAAATTAAATCCAAAGGCCACAGAAATGTCATTTTTAGGAGAATTTTGTCTGGAAGTAAGAGGTAAGTTGGTTATTAGCTTCCAAAATTCCCACCATAAAGATGAATTCCTGGTGAGGAATTGAGGGGTAGCTGCCAGCTGGGTTTGGTAACCTTCCCAAACCGTCAGGAATCCTTAATTCCTTCCTCACATGAATTCCCCTGCAAGTTCTACCACACAGGAGCAAAGTGTTATCAAGGAGATAAATGCAAATTCTCTCACGCTCCCCTGACTGCAGAAACCAAGGAGCTGCTGGATAAGGTGAGCGAGCTGGATACCGGGAGAATCAGGATGGCTGCGCTCAGGGTGGGGATGGGATGGAGGGGCCTTTTCCATGTGCTCTGCTTTATTGGGATGTTCCCTCTCCAGTCATCGCCCAGCAGGCCTTAACACAAAAGGGGGGTGAATCCAACACTTAAAACATGAGGAATCCTGGAATAACTCCTTCCACTCCTGTCTGAAGGGAATGGACTTGTGGGAAATACTTCTGTTTTCCTGGCTGGGATTTGGCGTCCTGGAAAACAACTCCCAAAATTGGGTTTAGAATTCCTTTGAGTTGGATGTCAATACCCAGCAGTACCGTAGCAGATAACAGGGAGGTTGTTTATATAAATATGGAAATAATATTTCAGTAAAAGGCATGAGACTCAATTGAACTGGAATACTGGAAAATTGATGGAATGTCTGCCACGTGGCTTTGTTCCAGGTTTTGAATAATGAGGAGGAACCACAAAATGAAGATGAGAAGGAGCTGGAGGAACTCCGGAAGCGGGGCATTGTTCCTCTTCCCAAACCCCCACCGGGCGTGGGACTCCTGCCAACCCCCCCGGAGCAATATCCCTTCTCCGAGTCTGACATGGAAAATTACCAGGATCCTTCAGGAGATTATAAGAAAATCCCATCTCTTTTTGAAATCGTCGTGAAGCCCACTGTGGATCTGGCACACAAAATTGGGAAGAAGTAGGTGTTGGAATTCTGGGGAGAACTCTCCTGGATATTTGTCATGTAATCTTTAATCCTTGTTCCTGTCAGGATTCCAGGCTAAGTTATGGATCTGCCAGATATTTGATACCAGAATTATTTCATGTTTTCCATGGAAAGCAACTTAGGCCTGACCTTCCAGAAGTTGGCTCTTGGTTTGGCATCTCCATCTGCAGGTGGAGCGGTTTATTTCCTGCTCCAGGCTTTTTGTAGTTGGCTTTTTCTTGGGCAAAACTGATGGAGATGAGCAAATACTGGAAAAAAATGTGTTTCTGTCCAAGTTAAGGAATGTGGAATGGGTGTAGTTGGAAAATAATTCTCCTTTGGGAATTTTATGCAACGTCAGGTCAAATAAGCGTGGGAGAGGGAGGAGAGAGCCAACTGTTGGTGTTCGTCGATCCGAATTTTGATTCCTTGATTTTCTTCTGCCTCCAGGCCTCCAAGCTTCTACAACAGCGCGTCGCCCCCGAGGCCGCCGTTCCAGGGCAACGACCCCCATTCCCAGCACATGTACAATCCGGGCTCGAGTCCGGGGCCGGGTCCTGGCATGTCCCAAGGACACAATGGGCCCCCGATGCACCCCGGTTCTCCTGGGCATCATCCCTGCGGAGGCCCTCAAGGGCCGGGAATGCCGCAGAGCCCGCCCATGCAGGGCGTTCCCCCGGGGTACATGGGCCCGCAGAACCAGACTGGAATGCCCATGCAGGGGCAGCAGGGTGGGCCGCCGCTGACCCCGCCTGGGATGGGAGGATCCTACAATTCCCCCGGAGTGCAGGGACACATGGTCAACATGCCCAGGGACAATCACTGTCCCCCCGGGCCACAGTACCAGCAGATGCCCGGCGACTACGAGCCCATGCAGAACCCGGCCGACTTCTACGACAACTATTATTCCCACCAAGCTGTACACAACTTCCAGCCAGCCAATAATTCCGGAGGTAAGGACATCTGCTGGATGAATTTTGGATAGAAACTTCCTGGAATGTCTTCGGTGTTCCGGCTTTTCCAGCTGGTGCTGTCATGTTGTGTTGTATAAGCCAGGTTTTGCTTTAGGTTGAGATGGGATATTGGAAAGAAATCCTTCCCTGTGAGGGTGGGGAGGCGCTGGCACAAGTTGCCCAGAGAAGCTGTGGCTGCCCCATCCCTGGAAGTGTTCTGGGCCAGGTTGGAACAACCTGGGATAGTGGAAGGTGTCCCTGCCCTGGCAGGAACTGGATGGGCTTCAAGCTCCTTTCCAGCCCAGCCCATTCCATGATTCCGTGTTGATAGCTGTAAACATTTCTCTAGGATGACTTCTAACTGGAGTTTTGTCCTGCAGATGGAGCATGGCACGGAGAATTTACGGATCACCAGGCTCACCTCATGGCTCCGGAGTCACATCCGGGCGGGAGCGAGTCGGACTGTATGGGAGGCCACATGGGCCACAACCAGGGCCTCAACGTGCCCGATTTCCTGCCGGCCATGCAGAAGGCCCTGTACGCGAGGCTCAGCCAGAAGCACCAGCGGGATGGAGATGCTGCCAGCAGCCAGGGCCAGAGAGCCATGAGCAAAGATGAAGGTGAGCGGGGTTTGGTTGGAATTCTCAACGTCCTTAATGGCCGTGGTCAGCAAATCCGGTGATGTTGACCAGCATTGTGTCACCGCTCACAGTTACTGGGAACATCCAAGCAGCAGCTCGGTATTTTCAGCTCTTCTTCACAGCTTGGTGTAGGATTTTAGTGTAGGCCCAGTCCCTCCTAGCTCCAGTGAATAATTTTTGGATCTAGTTGCATTTTTAAAAAGTTCTTTGGTCGATAATGACTTTGGAAGATCCCTTGTTGAACCCAAGGGCTTATTTCTTGCTGCCAGGACTGGAAGGGCATCCTAGATCCTGTTTTTTTCATTGCACCTCTTGGTCTTTTTCCTCTAGAACACTGTTTTTCCCTCTCTGATATCCTTTAAAATAAAATTCTGATTTCTTCCCTTCCTGAACCTGAACTTCTCCTGCAAACCTTGGGATTTGGATTAGCAAATTTGTAATTTACCTGGATCAAAGACCACTTCAGGGGGCCATTTTACTTTTCCCATCAAGACTCGGATTTTAGATGTGGATTTTTTTTACTAGTTCTGATAAGGATTGTTTGAAAGGAGGTTATTTTTCCAAATTAATATTGATGGATATGGAGACACTTCCAAGCTCTGCTGCATTCCATCTCCACTACCTCCCGGTTGTTTTTGTTATGGCAGTTCTTTGATTAAGTGGATTTTTGTCATTTGAGGTTGTGATTTTTCTGACACAGGGAGTGATTTGATACCAGATCTATTCAGTTTGGCTTTACTGGGAAGTTTCCCATTATGGCGTGTTGGATCCTCTAAGGATTATTTGCTGGAATAATCTAAATTTGTGGCATTTCTTTGATTTTTAGATGACAATGTCAACTGGTATTCCAGTAGTGAGGAGGAAGAGGGGAGCAGTGTTAAATCAATCCTGAAAACCTTGAAGAAACAAAGCGAAAACTTTAGGAATCGGCAACAACATTCCACGGAGCAGCACATGCTTGGGATGCCTACGGATCCGCGGCTGGCCAAAGACAAAGGCGTGGGGCCTCAGGCTGCTGACCCGAGACTCCGGGCCTCTCCAAGGCCCAATCCCAGGAAACCTTCAGAGTCGGCGTCCCTGGATCCCCGGCTGGCCCGCGATCCCCGGATGCACAAGGTCAGCGAGGGCGGCCATCCCAGCTCCTCCCTGGCTGGGGCCAAGCTGGATCTGCACCACGCCCACGCCGGAGTGAAGGTCAAGCAGAAAGGGCTGGATGACGACGAGGAGGACTCGGAGCGGGAACTGAGGGAACGAGCTTTCCTCATTCCCTTGGAACCTCTGCCCGGTGTCACGTTACGGGATCCCCGCTCCCAGCTGCGGCAGTTCAGCCACATCAAGATGGACGTGACCCTGATGAAACCCAACTTTGCCAAGCACATCGTGTGGGCCCCCGAGGACTTGCTCCCAATCCCTCTGCCCAAACCCGACCCCGTCTCTTCCATCAATTTGCCTCTCCCTCCGCTCATTGCCGACCAGAGACTGAACAAACTGCGGAACTTGAAGAACGATCCGCATCCCAACGCGATGCCGGCTGATCCCCGGCTCGCTGCCAAGGCCAAAAACAGCCTCGCGGGCCGGGGTGGCTATTTGGATCCATCCACAGATTCCCATGCCAGTAGCTCCAGCAAACTGGGGGATCCTCGCTTGCAAAAGAACGTCGATCCCAGACTCCACAGACTGTCGAGTGCAGACACTCACCATGGAGTCGGGAAGGATTCCCACCCTCCCAAGTTTGACCCCCGCCTCGCCAGAGCTGCTGCCAGCTCATCCCAGCCCTCGGAAGCCGCGACTCCAAAATCCGACCCCGATGCTCTGCCTCCGTACGCGCCCAAGTTATCGTCCAGCGGCGTTCGGCTGGGAACTCCTGGCTCCATCCTGAGCGGGATCAGTTTGTACGATCCCAGGGATCACAGCTCATCCTCGGACACAGCTCCGGCCAGTTTGGGAGAGAACGGAGAGAACCAGAAAAAAAGTATTTTGAAAAATTCCAGTAAAAATGAGCCCAGCCTGGCGGAAGATGTGTCCCAGCAGAAGGCTGCCTCCAACGCGGAAAAACCCCCGGAAGGATCAGCGGATGCTGCTTCAGACAAGGCGAACAACACCGGGAAATCTCAGGCTAAACACTCCAGCGCTGCTCCTGCCGTCCACAACCTCCCGATCCAGGCTCTGTCGGGATTGATCCGGCCGCAGTACAGCGACCCCAGGCAGGTGAGGCAGCCCGGACAGGTAACGCAGGCCCCGGAGAGCGATCCCAACGGGGAGTCGGATGATAAATCCTTAAAAGATGTTTTCAAGACTTTCGATCCCACCGCTTCCCCGTTTTGTTAGCAGATGGCTCTGGAGTCTTTTTACCGTCGTGGATATTGCAGTTCTCTGCTGTTTTGTACCTGGGTTACCTCTTTTGGCTTTATTTATTTTTAAATTATGATTCCCACCACTTTTCAGCTGCTAATCTCCGAACCACACGCAGTTCTCCAGTACGCTCGAGTGTTTGCAAAGCTGTGGTATTTTCTAGAGAATCCTTTCCTTTTCTCCGATTTCAGGGAGCCTAATAATTGACCTGTAGAAAGGAAACCAATCCCCCCAGATCGTGTTAGAGCTGAGAAAAGCACTTTCATTGTAAATAAGTCATGGAAAATCCCCAGAGCTGTATATGTGTGAGCTGCCTCTTTCCCAACCACCACTTCAATCCGATTGCCACATTTGTATAGATCCAAGCAATATTATGTACATGAATTCCCGGGAGAGATGCCGTTCTAGGACTGCCAAACCCCCGAACTGATGGAAAACCCCATGGAAACGAATTCAAAGGACAGCGTCGCTCCTCCTTTTCCAATAAGTTGATGTAAGACACGGACAGTTTTTATTCCTGCAGTCAATATTAGTGTAAAAGAGACTATATCACATATTGAGGATGAAAAATGTCATATCTTTTAAAAGTATTTTATTCTATGCTGTACATAGAAGAAATTGTGAAGTACATAACTAGCAAAAGTAACTGTTCAAAGTGGAGAAAACTACGTTGTCTAATACGAGGAAAAAAAAAGGTTTTTATTTAATTTTTTTCCACGCCTACACGATTGGGATTTAGTGCTCCAAGTTCCATTGTGGTGTTCATGTATTTCAACGTATTTTTGTATTCAGCTGCTTAATTTGTATTGCTTTTTTTGTATGGCTGTAACTGCAGTACTTGTATTCATGGTGTCTCGACGACATTTTTAACAAAACAATTAAAAAGGGTACAGTTAATTCCTGGTGGCGACTCCGTGTGCGTGCGGTGGCAGCTGGGACGAGGGGGACTAAAGCCAGGCTTTTTTTGGGATGGTTTGTGGGGTTTGAACGTAACCCTGTACCTGGTCCTGAGGCTTCTTGGAGAGAGTCGCCATTTTCCATCATGGAATATCCTGCGTGTCTTGCATTCCCGAGGTTTTGCATGGGAGAGCACAACTGTCCTCCAAACCTCTTGCCCTGCCATTGGGGCTGCTTTTTCTGCCCAGGAAATGCAGTTATTCCCAGCCAGCTGCCTTCCCAATAAAACCGTGCCGGCTGCTCCGTCAACTGTCTGCTTCCCACCCCTTTGGAATGTTTCTCTGCTTTAAGTCTCTTCCTTGGTGGGCCTTTTCCTCTTGGTTTGTCCCTTGGCCAGGTGATGGTCAAGGACCTTTTCCTCTCGTTGGTTGGCCAAGTGGCGTTTCCACTGGGACAGCACAGTGTTTATCCCAAATTCTGAGGTTTTGCCTTGCATGGATGAGCCAAGGTAAGCTGGTGATTCCTGCACGGCAGAGGAGGCACCTCCGAAGGCAATCGTGGTTTCTGTTTGCCTTCCTGATTTCCCAGAGCATGGATTCCATAAATTTTATGATTTTTTTGAGTAGAAAAGTAGAGAATAGATATGGAACTGGGTTGTTGGAGTAATCCATTGATCCTTTATTAGTAGTCAGTTATTTCTTCATCTCCTCACTGGTTTTCCTCAAACACCAAGCCAGCAGGGAAAAACAGTGTGGAAATAGGACATGGAGACAAAGGCGTGCGAGTCCTCACAGCCTGTTATCTCCATGTGTAATTCCTTCCATCCTTCCTTCCCCCTGCTTTATCCACTGCAGATTGCTTCCCAGAGTCTCTGGTGTACCTGCTGCTGCTTTTCCTGGAACACGGAGGAGATTCCTTGCTTCCACGCAAGTAATGGAATTCCCGCTGTGGGGAAGGTGTTTGGGATGCAGGTGGGAACACTGGGGTGGGCTGGAACGGGCTGCAGCCACCATGGACCTTGTGATCTGCTGTGCTGTTGGTTTGTGTACTCCACAGGGGAGGCACCTTTCCACCTCTCCTGCAGAATTCCAGCACGGAGCAGTGTTTCTGTCGGACAGCTCCTGACCCAGAGGCTGGGAAGGATGGATGTGGAAAGCCAGGATACAGGAGCAGCAGTGTCACCAGTCTGGGATACTCTGGAAGCTGTGAGGTGGGTGATCCTGGGATTGAATGTTTACTCTGGATAGGAGAGAATCCTGGGGCTGAGTGGGATTTTGGGAAGAAATCTACAGGCTCAGAGGCAGTGGGAGAGACAAAATGCTTCCCATTGCTGTATCCCTGGATATGTGCAGGAGGAAAGGTTGAAATACTGCAGAAAAACAGCATCTCCAGATCACAGAATCCTGGAATAGTTTGGGTGGGAAGGGACCTTAAACTCATCCCATTCCACCCCCTGCCATGGGCAGGGACACCTCCCACTGGATCAGGATTCTCCAAAGCCCCGTCCATCCCATGTCACCGCCTGGGGGTAAAACACTCACCAGATGATTCCTGGCCTTCCCACGGAGCCTGTTCCAAGATTTTCCTGCCAGGATGAAGAACTCCAACATGAATTCTTCATACTGCAGAATATTCCTCCTCTGCTTCCAACGCTGTCGGGACAAGGAGCCCCTCTCTGGATTTACAGGTGTCTGTCCATAGCGGTATGTCCTTTCCTAGGACTGGGATGCTTTGGGATATTCCTGCTCTGAGGGGGTTGTTCCTGCACCAGAGACATCAGGGTGGGCTCAGCCTTTGCCCCCCGAGTTTTCCGCAGCCCTAATTCATCCCGGTCGGAATTCAAAGCCTCCTTGGCTCTGTGCTGTGTCAGGTTTTTCCTCCACTGCTGGCAGAAAGCAGCAACTTCTTCTTCCTCAGGGTCAGCTGAGGGTTGTCCCAAACCCTGTTGGACAAAGGAGTTGCTTTAATATATCCCTGTGCCTCCTAAATTATGGAAAAGCCTGGATGTGCCAATGTGTGCGTGATCCACATGGCATCACTGTCTCCTAATGCTTCAAAGTGCTTCAAAAGCTTCTTACAGGGAGAGGAAAGGAGGGCAGTTTGCTGATAAGCAGGGAATTTCCCAAAGGGAAATTTCCAGGTCATAAAGGGCTTTGGAATCTAGACAGTCAAAATTAATTAATTAATACAGGCTGGCATCAGCAAAGTGGAAAATGGATAAATAGAGGGAGTTTTACGTTTAAGTGTTTCCTTGGAAAAGAGATGCCGATCCCAGAAAAAGCGGTAGGATTATGGAGGAGGATGGGATTCAGGTGGAACGGCTGCCTCAGGGAGAGGCTGGTGGTGTTTGCACTTGTTTTCCAGTTGATTTCAGGAAAAATCTGCTCCCGCAGACTTTACAGTCAGATCAGGTGGCCATTGATGGCAGTTGCATGGGAAACTCATGGGAATTTGGCTTTTGGGAATAAAGAGGATAGCACAGACTAAATCCAAATAAAGGTGCTCTACAATCCAAAAATTAAGTGGGAAATGGACCAGGTAAAGGTGACTTCAAGGACAGAGTCAGTGCCTGGGATGATGCAGGGTGGGCTTAGGAAACGAGACAGAAAGGCACAAAATAAAAACATT
Source organism: Pomatostomus ruficeps (assembly GCA_013400735.1). Lineage (NCBI taxonomy): Eukaryota > Metazoa > Chordata > Aves > Passeriformes > Timaliidae > Pomatostomus > Pomatostomus ruficeps. The sequence continues at coordinate 141,208 of VYZT01060192.1, read as the reverse complement.
CCAGGAGGAATATTTGCTCCATCGGGAGTCCCACAGCAGCCAGATCCCAGCTCCCATTGAAAGACCTGGATGAGGAGCTCCCACAACACGGAATTGCTGCCATCAGCCTTCACTCTTAGGGAGAGACTCTTCCCTGTGATGGTGGGGAGGGCCTGGCACAGAGAAGCTGTGGCTGCCCCATCCCTGAAGTGTTCAAAACCAGGCTGGATGGGGCTTGGAGCAACCCTTCCCACCCAGATAATTTCAGGATTGATCCCACGATGGACTCACTTTGATACACGCCGCCTCAGCCGCCCTCAGGACGTGCTGGACCGCTCGGACCAGGTTCTGCACGTTGCTCACCAGCAGCTCCGAGGAGGCCTTGCTCTCCCCAGTCACTGCTTTCACCCTTCAAAGACATTCCAAAGGATTTTATTGGATGGACTTTGGACAGCATTGTTATTCCAAACCCAGCTTGTCCTCTGCACCATCAGAGCAGGGAAACCCATGGAGGGAAGGGAGGCCTCCAAATTGTTCAACTCTTGGACAACACCCACCTCGCCCAGGACCTCTGGGACCACCACCCACATTCCTTGGAGAAGGGATCCCTTTTGGATGACCTTGGGAGAGGTGATCCCAGCTGCTGGCTGCTCACCTGGCCACGATGTCGAGCTGGCTGCTGATGGACTGGGTGTGCTCAGCAGCGCGGAGCAGCTCCACGGAGCACCTCTGGTCCAGGCAGCGCTTGGCAAGGATGTTCCCAAACTTAACAACCACCTGCCCGTCGGAAGCCATCTGCCTGGCACAGGCAACAAACTGCTCCTTGCTCTGGAATGGGATAAAAATCAATGGGATTGGGAAGAGAAGGAAAGCGCTTTTCCTGCAGGACAGGGAGGGTCCGGGAGGCTCAAATACAATGCTGAGGAGATGACAGGATGCCAAGCTCACATCCTACCACGGGGAAGGAATTTGGAGTATTTTGCATAAAGGGAGCTGGTGCCACTCTCCCAGGAGCTGAGTGGCACAGGGATTTGGGATAGAGCTGCCACGATCCTAAGGGAAAATGGGAGGGTGAACCGCTGCCTACCGCAATGGGGCCCTTCTTCCGCAGGAACTGAGCCATGTGGAGCATCCTTGTGGCCATGTCCTGGGTGACCTGGGACACTGTGCTGGGGCCACCCTGCCACGTGTCACAGTTTCCTCTCTCCTGCTTCGCAGGGGAGATGCCGGAAGGGCCATCCCGCAGCTGTTGAGACAATACCGGAGCAGATTCCAAGCCTGGAATGCATGGACACAGCGATGCCAAGGGGTCTCCTCCACCTGGGTGGTTCTGAAGGAGATTTTGGTGAGTAAAGTTGGTGGGAGAGCTGCCCACCCCCTGCTGGCTCCACTCCACCTTCCCACCAGTCCTTCTCCCTAAATCCCAAACCCCTGGAGTCATCTCCAAATGGGAATAGGGTGTCCTGCAAGCTGACAGTTTGCAATTAATTCCCAGCACAATTAGAGTCCTAAACCACTTTGCTGAGGGAGCTGGGTGTGTGCCAAAGCCTTTCTCAGCTCCCAAAACCCATGGGACTGGAGATGCTGGTATTCCCAGAGGGAATGTGTGGAAGTGAGGGAGAGTGCTACAGCCCCCCTGCCTCTAAAACGGCGGATTGGGATGGATGTAGGAGAGCCTGGCTGATCGGATGTCCAGGAATCCAGGGCTGCCAGCAACCTGAGCTGCCCAAGTGGCCCAGGGTCAGCCTGCTGACCTCCAGAGGCCCTGCCAGCATCCCTCACATTCCTGCTCCGTGCTGGGAGCAGCAGGAATGACGGACAGCCCTGACCAACACCCTGCCGGGGAAAAGAGCCACCATACCAGTTCACCCACTTCCCGCACGGCTCCACTCGCTCCCCTGCTCCTGCGTGGATGAATTCCTGCTGCCTCAGCGGGCTCTGGGGCTGGGGAGAGCCTGGCTGTGCCATTGGGTGATCCCGGGAAGCGTTCCTGCTGCAGGCATTCCGTGAGACGCTGCAGGATGTCCCTGTCGATTCCATGGATAACCTGCAGCTGTGTGACAAGGTAGTGTGCCTTGGCTGACCAGTACCACACCACGCTGTCCAGGTGGGGGTCCCCAGTGTCCTGGCGGGGATCCCCACTGTCCTGGCAGGGATCCCCAGTGTGCTGGTGGCTGTGGAAGTGCCGCCGGGCACTTCCCACCACGTCAGCTGTGAGGAGCAGGAGGTGGTCAGCCATGGAGAGCAGGTCGGGCTGTGATGGTAGTTGAGCGCCAGCTTCCAGAGCATCCCAGAGGGTGTTCCTGACCCACTGGACATCAGCCATGAGCTGATTTGCCTTCTCCTCAAAGGCCTCTTTGCTCCTCTCCTTCTCTTTTTGGGAGAGGGCTGTTCCAACCACACTTTGGATGCGCTGCAGCTGTTCCACATTGACCCTTTCCATGTGGAGCAGCAGCGCCTTGGCCCTGAGGGCCACGTCCCTCCGCAGGAGCTGGAAGCGGATGGCCAAGCTGGCAGTAGGCAGTGGGGAGAGCAGGAGGGTGTTGGACACATCCAGCAGTGCTTCCATGAGCACCTGTATCTCCTTCCGGAGCACCAGGATTTCTCTGGCACCGCCATCTCCAGGGCAGGACAAATAGGAGAGCCGGGCAGCCTCCTGCAGCCTTAGGGAATTCTCAGCCACAGCAGTCAAGAGACTCCGTGGGCCAACCTTGTTCCTCACGGCTCTGCTTAGCTCCCTCAGGAACAGGACATCCCTGCCCACAAACTGATCCATGGCATCCAGCAGGACATGCATGCCAACGGCCCACCGCACACCGTGCAGCTCCAGGATGGCCTTTTTGATCCCACAGGATTCCCCAAAGGATGCTGCCTTCTCCAGGAACACTTTGGTGTTCAGCTGAGCGCAGGAGAACTTGGCTTGGAGCTGCAGAAAGCTCTCCCAGACGTCGGAGGGATTGGGATTTTCCTCACTGCTGGCTGTGTTTGCAATGCCTCCTGCCAGCTGCACTGCTCCCGCTAAACCCAGCAAGGTCTCGTCCAAAGCCTGCTTCCCTCTCGGAAAGTCACCCGACAGGACAAACCCAAGCACTTGCTGGGCCAGACCATTCCAAGAGCCTGCCACGGCTGCCAGGCACTCCTGAGTCTCCCGGATCCTTCCCGAGAGCCTGAGTGCCGTTTGGAGAAGCCTGCCCAGAGCAGGGAGCTGCCTGGGGGCCGTTTCTGTGGCCAGGCTGATGATCCGTGGGGTCAGTGCCGTGATATCCTGGTGCTGCTCCAGCACCTGGAGCTGGGGGGACTCGGCCACTGGCAGCGCTTCCTGTGCTGCTTCCACACAGGCATCGGAGAGCTCCAGCAGGATGGAGCAAGCGGCACGGACAGTGTCTGTGTCACCGGCTCGGGATGCTCCCAGGAGAGCTGTGATGACAGGGTGTGCATCCCCTTCCCATGAATCCAGGTGGAAGTTAGGTGGTGGTGACGATGGATGACTTTGGATGTGTCCTTGGAACGCTATCTCATCTGTACTGGTTTGTATCCCAGCGTGGGACAGGCTGAGCTCCAACCCCTTTTCCACCTTGGTGCTCCGCACTTGCTCCCGGAGCGGGCTGAGGATCTCTGGGTGGTTGGACCCATCCAGCCCAGCTTGGACACGGAGAGCAGAGTCCATCAGACAGCTCGCTGCCTGGGAAAAGGCATCCCGGCTTTGGAGGCAGGAAAACCGTGCTGGGAGGAGGGCTGTGACTGCTCTGAGCTCCAGGATGGATCTGGACAATTGCTCCACCCACACCAGCAAACCATTCCTGAAGATGGGATCCGTGGCCCTGTCCACGTGCCGGGTGGTGGCTCCAACCACCCAGCGCGCCCAGCCCGTGAGGCGAGCGGCATGCCAGGAGAATCCCTTGGGATCCTGACGTTGCAGCGCCCCTTCGCACCATTCCTTGTGCTTGGCCAGCTCCACGATGGATAACTCAAGGAATTCCCTCATGCCGATGGTCTCTTCGAAGCAGCGCAGGAGGCCGTCAGTGGCTCTGGCCCAGGCACAGCACAGGGCCTGGAGCTGCTCCATGGCATTCCTGCTTGTTTCCGTGAGCAGGGAAGGGAGGCTGGCCAGGAGGCTCCGCAGGTGCTCCATGCCCTCCCGGATGTCCCTGACAGTTTGGGCCTTGGTGCACCTGGCTAGGACCAGATCGGTCACTTGGAGCATCTGCTGGGCCTGCGCGAAGAAGGCGGCAATGAGGGGCTGGAACTTCCTCAAAATTCCACCTGGTCCTGCTGGAAAACATCCTGAACCGGCAAGGCTGAGGGCACCTTCAGCCAGCTGCCTCAGGGGCTCCTTCTCCTCGAAGAATCCATCCAGGATTTGGCACAGTGTGGCCCTGAGCGCTGCCTGGTCCAGGTGTTCCAGCTCCTCCCTGAGGCTGTGGCATTCCCGCTCCAGTGCGTGCTCTGCCTGGCTCTGTCCTGGCTGGGCCACCCTCCGGCTCGTGTGGCTGCAGATGCTGCTTCTCAGCTGTAGCAGGACCCAGCAACATTGCACCAGCTCCAGCCTCAGATCCAGCCTGGATGACTCTGCCAGCAGCATTCCATGGAGAATGACTGCGTCCAAGCGGGAGCTGAACCCGCCCTCGGAGAGGCGCAGGGGGTCCGGCTGGGAGAGGAGGGCCAGGAGCCTGCTCACCTGCTTGGAGAAGATCCCGCTCCTGTCCTGTGGCTCCGTGAGCCGGGAGAGGAGCTCCCTGATGGTCCTCTCTGCCAGCTGGAAAGCGCAATCTTGGGAGAGGTCAGCTTGGCAATCCCTGGAATGTGTCAGGGCGCCGTGCTTGGCCATGTGGATGAGTGGGACACATTCATGGAGGAGCTGCAGGGTCTGGGCCAAGCTCTCCCCTCCAGGACAGTCTCCAAGTTCCTGGAGGCGCTGGGCTGTCAGGCGGCTCAGCAGGAGCGTGGCCTCGGAAAAGGCCTGGAATGCAGCCAGCAGCCCTGGAGTGTCCTGGGCATCCCGCAGCACGCTCAGGCATTCCAGGAGCCAGCTGGCAGCCCCAGTTATCCTCCTCATCCCTGCAGCCTCTTCCAGCTGAAGGATCTAACCAGGAGACAAGGCAGAAAAGCCGCTCAGGTCAGGAATTCCCATTCCCATTTTGTGCCTGGAGGGGGGAGGAGGTGTGGTTTGCTCCATGGATCTGCTGGAGCTTCCCCCTGCTCCTGTCCCTTCCCACGGTCCCCCTCACCCTTGCTGTCTCCAGCAGGATCCTCCTGGCAGCCGCTGCCAGGTGCTCCCGGTGCCGAGGGCTGTCGGGATGCTCCTGGAGCTGAAATGCTGCCAGCACCACGTCCTTCCCGGCCTGGACCAGGGATTCACCCACGGGACACATCTCTGTGCTCCCTTCCCCGCTGGAATCCTCACACAGCCTGGAACAGAAGGACTGGGCTCAGCACTTCCGTCTGTTCCCCACTCCCAGTCCCACGTCTCCAGGTGCATGCAGGCTCCCTGCCACCTTTCCCATCCATTCCCACCCCTGAAATCCACCCGGGAGACTCCCATCCGCCTCACCTCCTTGCCACAGCAGCGAGTTCTTCCAAGGCTTTGGCTAATTTCCCCACCTTTTCCCCCAGACTGGGAAAGGCTGGACAAATCCCATCATCCCCTTCCAGGGCGAGGAGGAGGTGGCAGAGCTCCACGGCCATGGGACAGAGAATTCCCTGGATAGCTTTGTTTTCTGTTGGGAGCCCGAGCTCAGAGAGAGGAAAAAGCTCCATGTTGTCCTGCCTGGAAAAGGGAAAAAGCCCCGGGGTTATTTGGGATCCGCTGTGGAACAGTTGCCGGTTTTCCCGGCGAGCTTGGATGTAAATGACAGTTCCTGGCTTGGGAAATGCTCCCGGCTTTAGTTTCTCCCAGCCCTGAAACCAGGTCACTCACCTGGAATTCCTGGGACACCGGCGCCGGGATTTCCTTTCCCGGGGGATCGCAGGGTGTTCCCGGCAGTGCAGAGCCGGCATTCCCTTCCCGGGTGGGATCCAGGACAGCGGCGCCGGGGGGATCGCGGGGCGTCCCGTCCCCAGTTCCCGCGGTTCCGGGACGCCACGCGCGACGTTCCCATGGGAGCGACGCCGGGATGCGCCAGCGTCGCCATGGAGATAGCGGGCGCGGAACAGTGACGCCAGCGCCGCGCCGCGGCCGCGGGCACGCCGGGAGTTGTAGTCCGGCGGGTTGTTCAGGGTTATGGAATTCCCTCGGCCCGGGTGCGCAGAGCGGGGATCAGGCAGGAATATCCCAGTTTTTCCCGCACAGGGCTCACTCCTTCCAGGGGCATTGCAGAACAACTCAAATGTGCGCTCAGGTAGCGGGGGCAGGTATCCCTTCTCCTGGCTATCCTTGGTGTGAAATATTCCCAGGAAAGTGTAGCCCACCTCAGGGGAATCTGAGCTTCAGCTCCCCTGCGTCACAGGTGAGGCAATTCCCTGGAAACTTGGAGAGTAACACAAACAACCTTCAGGGGAAGGATTGACCTGACCCAGATCCCGCCGCCAGCACTAAGCCGGGATCCCGCTCCCACTCCCTCGGAATCGAGCACGGCCGTCTTTCGAAGAAGCTCCTGAAGGGATCCCCCTTTGGGAATAACCACAGGGTGGCGGCTGCGCGGGTTCCACCCGCCGGGAGGAGCCGCTCGTCCCTCCCGGATCCCGCATCCTGCGCGCGCCCCGCCCCGCGCACGCGCCCGCCGCGCTCCCGCTGCCGCGGCGGAGGAGGAGGAAGAGGAGGAGGAGAAGCGGGAGCGATGGACAGCGCCGGGAAGGAGCGGGAGGCCGTGCAGCTCATGGCGGAGGCCGAGAAGCGGGTCAAGGGCTCGCACTCCTTCCTGCGGGGGCTCTTCGGGTGAGCGACGCCCGCATCCCGCTTTCCCGGATCCCGCATCCCCTTCCCGCGTCCTGCATCTCCCCCGCCTTCCTTCCCCGGCTGCTGGATCCCCCTCTCCAGCTCCTGCCCCCTTCCAGCCCCTTCACACCTCCCGTTCCCAGCTCCCGCTCCCCTGAAGCTCCTGGATCACCCCCTGGGCCCCCCTCCCATCTCCTACATCCCTTCCTTCCCCATCTCCTACACCCCCCCTTCCCCATCTCCCACATCCTCCCCTTCCCACTCTCTTCCCCCATTTTCCCAGCTCCTGCCCCCCAGTGTGGGTGAGGGTCTCCCTTATCCCTGGCAGGGCACGCCGAGGGGGGCACCCGGAGCCCTCCCAGCCCCGATGCCCCTGGAGCAGCCCCTCCTGGCCATCCATGGCCACAGGGATGTGACGAGCGCGCTCGGCCTCTGCGGCTCCTGTCCCCTCCCCGCGTCCGGCCCCGCGCTCATCCCGGCCTTATCCCGGCGGGAATCCTATCCCGGCATCACCGGGATGTGCCCTGGCAGGGATGGGCGCTACCGAAATCCCAGGGAACAGCAGCCCCAAGGGCTCAGCTCCGGCCGCGGCCGGCGTTATCCCGGAAAATGGCAGAGCTTCCTTTTCCCTGGGCCTGCTGCTCCAGGCTCGCTATTCCTGGGGGTGTGTCTGGAAACAGGATGCTTTGGTCACCTCAGTCCTGCTTTTCCTTAGTTTTATAAGGAAGGAGCATTCCCGGAGCGGTGCTCCGTGAAGGCCCGGAGGTTTTTATTTATCGGCCTGGAAAAATCAGCTGCGGCCGCCCTAAAATCCACAAGTTTTAAATAGAAATTCCTCTCCAGCCTCCGGCAGATTAATCAGGGAGGGCCTGCTCCAGGAGCATAATCCGGGCGGCAAATTCCTGAAAATCCTTGGAGGGGACAGGCAGAGATTTCGAGAGGGGAAATTTTAATTTTCAGGGCTAAAAATAGATGCAGGAAAAAAAAGAGGAAGGAAAGGTGGGGGGGGG
>VYZT01060192.1:88083-133338 GCA_013400735.1 Pomatostomus ruficeps | reverse complement strand
GAAGGGAGGGGGGGGGGGGGGGGGGGGGGGTGACTCGGCTCTTGGCATCTTCCAGGGAAATGGGATGTCCAGGCCTCCCTGTTCCCGGCCAAATGCCTTCTTCCCACCTGGGCTCGTCCTGGAATCACTCCATCACCTTGCACCAGAGCTGTTATTCCTTTATTTTTCATTTTTTGGGATTAAAAGGCTGGAACCTGCCCCATTCCAGAGGCCTCTCCGGGTGTAGCATTCCTCGGTGCTGCCTCTGTTGGCTTTGGCTCGTGCCAGGGGCGGCTTCCAAGGGCAAGGAGGGATCCAAAAATCCCGCCTGTGCTTCCAAACCAACCGTGCTCGGCTGCCAGAGGGAGAGAGGGAGGGGGAAAAAGTGCCAGAATTCCCAAGGGATGGGGGAAAAATGGAGTAATCCCTGTTGTGAGGTCGATTTAAGAGCAGTGTGGATGTGGCACGTGGGGATGTGGGTTGTGGGGGAATGTTGGATTCAAGGGCTTGAGGGATTTCCCAATCTTAAGGATTCTGGGATTTCTTTTTTTCCATGGGACCAGAGCTCGATCCCACCTGGCTCCTGTCAGGGAGTTACAGAGAGCGAGGAGGTCCCCCCACAGCCTCCTTTTTTCCAGGGATTCCATGAAAAATCTGCATTCCCTTACCAAAAACACTGACCTTTGGCATCTCGGAATTCTGGGAGAGCCCCCAGATCCAGCATTCCCCTTTTAGTGTTTTCACACAGGGAGGGGTTCAGCCTCGTGGAGCCCGGAGAGGCCAAGATTCCCAATGCTGATTTCGGCTCCGGGGCTGTGTTCCCTCCTGGCCCGTCCTCAGGAGCATTCCCGCTGCATTCCAGGGGCAACACCCGGGTGGAGGAGGCCTGTGAGATGTACACCAGGGCTGCCAACATGTTCAAGATCGCCAAAAACTGGAGTGGTGAGTCCAAATCCTGGGATTCGGGGGGGCATCGCTGATCCCGGCTAATCCAGGAGCACCCAAACCTCTTCCCGTGGGTTATTCCGTGGGGAACAGTCTCCGTGTCCTCGCAATTCATATTTAAATGCTGGGAGGGTGAGCTGAAGGATCTTGGAGGAATTTTAGAATGACAGCTGGTGATCCTGCTGGGAAGCCCTCATCCCAGAATCTCTGTGAGTCCCGGAAGTGGCGTGATCCCGCTCATTCCCAGGATTCACGGGATCGGTATTCCTTCTTTTCCAGCGGCAGGAAATGCCTTTTGCCAGGCGGCCAAGCTGCACATGCAGCTCCAGAGCAAGCACGACTCGGCCACCAGCTTCGTGGACGCCGGGAATGCCTACAAAAAAGCGGATCCGCAAGGTAAGGCAGCGGAATCTGGGATTGTTCCCAGCCAAACGCTCTGTGGTGCCAGAGGTGCATTCCTGCATTTCCAGAAGGAGATTTGGGATGATGCAGGAGGTCAGCACCATCCTGGCATCTCCTCTTGGTGTTTATTGGGATTTGGGATGCTGCAGGGTTTTGGGAATTTCGGCCCTTTTTATCCTAGTTTAGGCTGGCTTTAGGGAATGGCTTCCTGAGGAATGGCTTCAGACAGCCACTGCTCTGGATCCCAGTGGGATCCCTGCTGTGTCCCCGAGCCTCTCCCCAGTCCTGGCCTTTGCTGGGATGAGAATAAAGGATCTGGGATTCTTTCAGCCTGGTTGTGATTTTTGGGAATGGCTCCGATCCCCCTTTCCCTAGATAGGTCTGGAAGCAAATCCCTCCCCTCCCAGGAGACACAGGAACAAACTCAGGGTGGATCAAACCCTTTCAGAGTGGTGAAATTCCCAAATTCCCTGGAAAACAGCAGCATTTGAGAGCTGATCCCTTGAATTTTGCTCCGTTGGGGGACACAGACGGCAAACTCGGGGTTGGGTAATCCCGGCGTTTGTTCCCTGTGGGAATTGCTGGGGGTGCCAGGCCCGGGGCCGTCCCAGCCGCCGCTGTGTGTGTGGATGTTCCCTGGAGCAGCTCCGGGGCGGGGTTTGGGAAGGGCTGCGCTGACGCTGTTGTCTCTCACGCACGCTGCAGAGGCCATCAACTGCTTAAACGCAGCCATCGATATCTACACGGACATGGTAAGGCCCCGCTCCCGGGAATCCCGCGCGGCTTCCCGGGAGCGCCACCGCTCATCCCACTCCCTGCCATCCCCAGGGCCGCTTCACCATCGCCGCCAAGCACCACATCACCATCGCCGAGATCTACGAGGCCGAGCTGGTGGACATCGAGAAGGTGAGGAGGGGACACCGGGGCATCCCTGCTGACGTCATCAGTGATGTCACCGGAGCCCCGGCACAGCTTTCCCAGAAAACCTGCAGCTGCCGCATCCCTGGAAGTGTCCACGGCCAAGCTGGAGCAGCCGGGGATAGCAGAAGATGTTCCCCCAGTGGAACTGGATCTGCTTTAAGGTCCCTCCCAACCCAAACCGTTCTGGGATTTCCTTGCTTTCAATAATTCCCATCGCCAGGAATTCCTGGTGTAGCTGCAATCCGGCCCTGACTGGGAGTTGGGGGTTTTCCCAGCCTGGAGGCTCTCATGGAGCGATCCCAACCTTTCGGTGTGTCCCTGTGCCAGCAGCACTGGCCGAACGCTCTGGTGAGAATCTACCTCGGCGTTTCCCATTGGAAAAGCACTTTGGGAATGTCATGGAGCCATTTTCTGTCACCGTTACTTCCCGTGTTGGCACTGATTCCCTCATCCCCATTTCCAAGCTCCCTGAGCAGGAATCCTGCTGTGGATCTCCTGCTGGAATTTTGCAGGATAAAGCCAGGTGGGATTTAGGGGTTATTGACCAGGCAAGGATTTCCTTCCTGGGTTCTGCGCCCTTGGATCCCATCTCACTCCCGGAATGTTGGTGCTGTTCCCTGGAGTGCTTTATCCTGGGATTACTGATCCTGCGTTTCTGTCCCCAGGCCATCGCGCACTATGAGCAGGCTGCGGATTATTACAAAGGAGAGGAATCCAACAGGCAAGTCCTTGGGATCAGCGGGAAGGGCTGGAGCAGGGATGCATCCCAGACACTCCCACAACGGCACACTTTTAATTCTGGCCGTTCCAAAGAGAATTCCTCTAAATCCCAGCTGTGGGTTCCCACTTTTCTCTTGGGGTAGGGGGCTGGGCGGTGCCGGGGCGGGGGCTGGTGGATTCCTGGGATTCAGGGCCTGATTTTTGGGATTTGGGATTGCAGCTCGGCCAACAAGTGTCTGCTGAAGGTGGCGGCGTACGCGGCGCAGCTGGAGCAGTACCAGAAAGCAATCGAGATCTACGAGCAGGTGAGGAGCCAGATCCCATGGGAATAGCACCTCTTCCCAAGGAAAAAGGCTCGGGGGCTTGGCAAAACTCCCAGAATCATGGAATTGTTCAGGCTGGAAAAGCTCTCTGAGGTCAGAGTCCCACTGCTGCCCTGAGCATCCCCAAGTGCCACATCCATGATTTTCAGTGTTGATTCCAGCAAAAGGCTGGGAGAAATCCATCAAAAATTCCCCTTTGGAATGTATTTACAACTCCCTTTGGCAGAAAATTCCCACCTGGTTTTATCAACTCTGCCTTTTGTTGGTTATTCACTCAGGAATACCGGCAGTGCTTCCAGAGTGTTAATCCTGGAGCAGCTTTTTCCCAAATGGATTTGTTTTCCCCTTTCCTTATCACCCAGGACATGAGGAGAGCGATCAGCCTGGTGGGATCAGACTTCCCTTGGCATTTTTTTCCATGCCTTTTATTCCCAGCCCTGTGGCTCTGGGTGGAATTTCACCTGGTTTAATCCAGGCTTTCCTTTCCTGCCCCCTTTTCCACCTTTTTTTTGTCCAGGTGGGAACAAACACGATGGATAACCCTCTGCTCAAGTACAGCGCCAAGGAATATTTCTTCAAAGCGGCCCTGTGCCACTTCATCGTGGATGAGCTGAATGCCAAGGTCAGTTATCCCAGAATTCCCGTTCTCGGCCGACCGGGAGAAGCTGGGTGGGCTCACAGCTGTTATCCCAAAATCCCTGATCCCTGCTCATCCAGCGGCTGGGAATCCCGATGTGCCACTGTCATGATGGATTCCTAGTGGATGCTTTCCCAAGTTTGAGGATGGAAAGGCAAACCCTGGAAAAACCCCTGGGAATGGTGTGTGAAGGGATCTGTTCTCTCTTCCAGCTTGCGCTGGAGAAATACGAAGAAATGTTCCCGGCGTTCACAGATTCCCGGGAATGCAAGCTATTGAAAGTGAGTAACCAGGGGACCTTTCCGCGTTTCCAGGGGTTTCCTCCTTTATCCCAGTATTTTGGAGGATATCAGCCTCACTTTTCCCTGGATTTGGCCCAGACCCCCATTTGTGGTGGGTGTTTTCTGTGGGTCTGTGTTCCCTGGGATGAGATGCCAGAGTGGGAACATGCAGGAACAGAGCATTCCCTAATTTTTCCCGGTGTTTTCCCAGAAACTGCTGGAAGCCCACGAGGAGCAGAACAGCGAGGCGTACACCGAGGCAGTGAGTACTCACGGATTCCCTTGGGAATGCTGCTCCTTCCCTCTCCTTTTTGGGATGCCTGGCCCTGGTCAATATTTGGGAACCTGTGGAGAGGGGCCAGGAGCGGAGCTGCTCCAGCAAGGTCCCGGCTTCCTCCTTGAACATTCCTGGTTTTTCATGGAGAGTTAAGATCCTGCCTGGGTTTGCTCCGGCTCCTTTGGTGTTTGGCAGGGGCTTACTTGGGGTGGCTTGGCCCTGTGCCTTTTCCCTTTTTTTCCCCCCCATTCCCGTTTTTTCCTCTGCTTTCCCTTGTTCCCCCCCCTTCCCTTTTTTTTTTTCGCCCTGCTTCGTCTCCCATTCCTTTCCCCACCTCCCTTCTCCCTTTCTCCTTTTTCTTTCCCCATTCCCCCTTCCCTTTGTTTTTCCCTTTCCCTTTTTTCCCCTTTCCCTTGTTTTTCCCCACTTTCCCCTTGCGTTTTTCCCCCTTTCTCCTTGGGTTTTTTTTCTCCTTGTTTTCCCCCCCATTCCACTTAGTTTGTTCCCTTTCCCCTAGTCCTCTTTTTCTCTTCCCCTTTTTCCACCCTTCCTCCTTTTTTTCCCCTTCCCTTGTTTCACCTTTGCCCTTGCTTACCCTTTGCCGTTGTTTCCCTTTTCCCCCTTTCTCCTTGTTTTCCTCCCTCCCTTTTCCCTTATTTTTCCCCCTTCATTCCCCTTGTTTTTCCCCCCTTGCCCTTGTTTTTTCCTGCCTTTTCCCCTCATTTTTCCCCCACTCTTTCCCTTGGTTTTCCCCCTTCTTTCCCCTTATTTTTCCTCCCTTTCCCCTTGTTTTTCCCCTTTCCCCTTGTGTTTTCCTCCCCTTCCCCTTGGTTTTCCCCCTTCTTTCCCCTTATTTTTCCTCCCTTTCCCCTTGTTTTTCCCCTTTCCCCTTGTGTTTTCCTCCCCTTCCCCTTGGTTTTCCCCCTTCTTTCCTCCTCCTTTCCCCTTGTTTTTCCCTCCCTTTTCCTTTATTGTCCTTTGCATTCCCAGCCCTCTCCTCTTTCTCTTCTCTTTATTCCTGGCCGTCCCAAGCCTGACGCTCCCCACTCCCATCACCTCGTTCCCTTTACCGCTCCCTGATCCCGTTTTTGCCGTGCCAGGTGAAGGAATTTGACTCCATCTCGCGGCTGGACCAGTGGCTCACCACGATGCTGCTGCGCATCAAGAAAACCATCCAGGGCGAGGGCGACGGGGACCTCAAGTGACGCCCGCGGGCCCCTCCCGCCTCAGCCCAGGACTTTGCGGGGATTCCTGACCCAGTCCCGGGAATTCCCGACCCAATCCCGCGCTTTCTTTCGTCGCTTCCTGTTCCCACGGCTCCCTGTGTTTCTTTAGCCCCCGCTCTGTGGTGACGCTCTGGGCGGATCCGAGGCGGGAGAAGCCCTTGGAGCGGAATTCCTCCTCCTCCTCCTCGGGTTTGGTCCCGCTCATCCCGGTGCCTGCACTTGCAGCTCCCGGTTTTCCCGCTGTTCCGTTGATTCCAGCATGTAAATATTCCATCCAGGCCAGCACAGTACTGATAAGCGCTTCCAGCCCGTTGTGTTCCCATTTTCCTGTTCTCAAGTGTTGGATACACTTGGATTTGGGGGTCTGGAAGTGGTGCTAGCCAGAGGCTTTGGGAATTGGGAATATCCCACACACCCCCGCCACGCCGAAGGCATTCCAGGAGCACCGGGATCGGTGTTGGCCCCACGTCCTGGTTGGTTTCCATCTTTCTGGGGTTGATTTTCCACTTTATTTTGTGGTGCATCCTATCCCTCCTCTTCCCAAATAATTCCACCCGAGGAAGGATCTATTTTTGTACCTCTCCCTCTGCACGTGCCGGGCATGACCCCTTAGTTCCGACCCCTCGTCTGCGCAGGGGTGCTGATCCCACGGGAGCCTTGTTGGAATTCGGGTGGCATGGGGGCACAGTTGGCTTGGGAAAGGCTGAAAAATTCATGCTGGAATTTATGGCTGTGTGGTTCAGGAGAGGGGATTGAGCTGCCTGGTTTTTCATGGATGTGCCAGAGGCATCGGGAGCTTGTGCAATTTGTCACTCTTTGGGAAGAGTGACGTCGTTAATTAAGGGCTGTTCTGGAGGGCCCAGGCAGCCCCAGCCCCTCTTTCCTCTGGAAAAGTGAGGTTGGAATGTTGGGCTTTGGATGGAGCTTGGCTTGTTGGGCTCTAAAGTTCTGAAAACCAAAAATCCTGATCCATGACAAATTCTCCTTGGTTTGGTGTTTTCCCGTCCTTCCCGATCTTTATTTCCCACAGGTCCTTGTGTTCATCCCAAACATCCCAAAGGGATGGAAAAGCCCGGGCTTGGGAGCCAGGGGGGATCTCCCAGCTCCAGGCTTGGAAGCACATGGAGTTCATTCACTCCCACCCTTAGGAATGGCTTTGTCTGGTGTCCAGCACTGTCGGAGTCGGGATGAGGGGAAGCACAGCTTGGGAGGCTCCACTTTTCCCGGTGTTTTTTGGGTTCCGTTCCCGTTCCCTATGTCTGTCAGGCAGGAGGAGCAGGAGGGTTGTTACTCCATCCCTACACCCGGTAGTTGTATGTGAGTAGCTCCAGCATGTCCTCCGCTGTATCCATGGTGAATTGTGACGGTCTCCGGGTGACAATTCCGCCACTCCCGCTGTATTCCCGCCCCACCTCCATCACTCCCTACTCGGAAAACTTATTTAAGGAAATGGCCTTAGCAAGAATATCATGTGTGGTGTGACTCTGTACATGAATAAAGTGAAAATCATGGACGGAAGGAGGGAGAAGTGGTTTTTCCAGAAAACTGAGGACGCTGGAGTGCGGTGGGATGACGGAGGCTGGGAGGAGCCATGATTCCGTGAGTGCCTGTTTGGAATCATGGAGTGGTTTGGGTGGGAAGGGACCTTAAAGCTCATCCTGTTCATGGGACACCTTCTACTATCCCAGCCTGCTCCAAGCCCCTTGGACACTTCCAGGGATCCAGGGGCAGCCACAGCTTCTCTGGGAAAGCTCTTCCAGGGCCTCTCCACCTTCACAGGGAAGAATTCCTTCCCAACATCCCACCTCCATTCCCCCTCTGGCACTGGGAAGCCATTCCCTCCCTCTTGGCCTGTCATTACAATTGCTGAATTCCCATTTTTCCTTGTAGGCCCCTTCTGAGGTGGTGTGGTTTTAGTAGCGGGGAGGGGGCCATAAAGATGGCTCCTGTGAGAAGCTTCTGGAAGTCTTCACCATTTCCAGCAGAGCCAATCTCTGATGGCTCTGAAGATGATGGACATGTCACTGGCCATGTTTGGGCCAATTAGAAAGGTTGGTTACGCCTCTGTGATGACATATTTAAGGAAAAATCAAAGTGTGCACACAGCTGCCTTTAGTTAGAGAAGGAAGAGGATGTGAGAACATGTGAGGGAAAACAACATGGAGACACCAAGGTCAGTGGAGAAGGAGGGAGAGGAGGTGCCCCAGGCTCAGGAGCTGAGATTCCTCTGCAGGCCGTGGTGAGCCCATGGTGAGGCGGGGTGTCCCCCCTGCAGTCCATGGGGTCCATGAGGGATGCAGAGCCACCCGCAGTCTGTGGGTGAGGTGCCAACATTAGAGCAAGGAGATGTCGGAAGCCGCAGCAGCCGTGGATGCCAGAAGAAGCCGCAGGAGCCGTAGATGCCAGGAGAAGCCGTAGCAGGTGCAGCCCAGTGAGAGACAGAGACTGAGATAAAAGTCCCGCAGTTTGTGAAGGAGGTGGCCACACTGGTGCGGGTGGATGTCGGAGGAAACTGCAGTCCAGGTGGGAGACCCAGCTGGAGAGAGAGGGGCCCCTTGCTTCCATGCTAGAGCAGTTTATCCTTGGAGAACTGCATTCCATGGACAAGAAAAACCATGCCACAGAGGTTCTTTCGTGGGAGGGACCCCACAGCAGAAGCAGAGGAAAAAAAACTCTCCCTAAGCAGGGGAAGAAGATCCTGGAAATGGACTGACCTGAACCCCCACACCCTGCCCCCCTTGCACTGTTGGTGGGAGGGAGGGAGGGGTGAGGAGTGGAAAGAAGGGTGTCTTTTAAAGGTTTAGTTTATTTCTCATATCCTCCTTCTAACTCAGGTAGTAATAAATCTTCACTTTGCAGCCTAAGTGGAGCCTGGTTTGTCCTTGGAGCGTTTTCTCCTGGTTCCTTATCTCAACTCATAGACCTCTGAGTTAATTCCCTTGGTTTTTTTTCCCCTCTCCTTCCCTCCTCTGCCCAGCTGTGGCAGGGGAGGGAACGAGTGAGCGGCTGCCATGGGTGCCTGGCACTTAGCCAGGATCAAAACCACGACGTGGTTTCCATGGGATCTTCTCCAGGTGGACTTTCCCAGCCTGTCAATATCCCAGAGTATCCCAACTGATATCATCAAGTCACTGGAAGCTCTCCCTATTCCATGTTTTAATAGGAACAGCTCAAACAAGTAACTCGCTTCCGTCTGTTCCCAGAGTACAAAACATTCCCTGGCTCCGGATCCGACCGCTCAGCCTTTAAATATATCTACAACCCCTTTCCACTGGGAAGGGCTGAGCTCCAGCAGGAATAAATATCTCAAATATAACCTCTTGGAAATGTCCTCTGGTACAAAAATTCCCTTTTTTTCTAGCTCAGAATTCCATGAGAACACCTCTGCCATCCCTTTATCCCAAAAATAGCTCTGTGCCACACCTGGAGGGGTCTTTATTGCTGGACCTCGCCAGGCTGGATTGTGCTTTACCTTTCCCAAGGTTCCACTCCCAGCTTCAGCTGAGGGATTGCTGTGGGAATGCTACAGGAACAGGCAGGGAAACAGGACAAGGAATTGGAAAAGCTGTGGGTTTTTACACGGGGAAGCTGATCCCGAGGTTTGAAGTGTTAAACCGTAGCAGTGAGTGGCTGTTCCCAAAAACCAGGAGTCAGCCCAGCGGGACAACATTGCAGGGCTCCTTCCCTGCCCAGGGGAAATGCCCCAAATCCTATTCCGCTAAAATGGAGCAGGACAAGCCTCTGAACTGAGCCTTTCCCAGCATGGATCCTTCTCCCAGACTTTTTTCCAGGAGATACTTCGGTCTCCTAAGTGCCCAATTCCATGGGCATTGGAGCAGCGGGAAGGTAAGAACTGACAGCATCCAAGTGCCAGGCTGCTCCAGTTTCCAGGGAATTGTAAAACCAAGGAAGCAGCACTTGGCTCCCACCTGCCCCTTTTGCGGCTCAGAGACTCCGAACTCCTGGGATGAAACTCCCGAGCTGCTCCCACTCGTATTCCTAAGGAGTGAGCTGCCTCACTGCTGGGATCTTTGGCAAAAGCGGAGAGAAACCAACAGTTCCTGAAAAGCAAATGTAGCCAGACTTTTCCTGGATGCAATTCCACTGGGGAAAACGCAGCGAATGTCATGGAGAAGCATCGGTTCTCCTGATTGTCCATGTGGCACTGAATTCCCTGGAAAACAAATCTGCACCACCAAGGTACCTGAGCCACCCCCTGAATTCCCAGGGAACCAACTCCCAGAAATTCCCTGGTGCGGTGCCACCCTGCCTGACCATCGGGAGATGGAGCTGGGGAAGGAATTTCCAGAGGAAAGCTGGAAATCCACGCTTTCCCAGCTTCCCAGGCACAGGACTGTACAAGGGGTGCAGCCTAAGGAGCAGGAAGCAATCCCGAATTATTCCATGTTCACCAGGGCATGGAGCGGGGGCTGCCCGGAGTCCGTCTGCACGTGGAGCACGCTGAGCTCTCCCAGCAGGGATTCCTGGGCTCCCGAGGCCTTACAGTCCGTGCTGGAAATCCCGCTTCCCGACACGGCTGCCAGGCTCGGGTAGGGGCTGTTCTCTGGGAAGGACAGCAGCTTTTCCGGGATTTTGGGGGACACCTCGTACTCCTCGTCGGGAAGCTCCGTTTTGTGCCCCTCCTCGTTCTTCGCTGCTCCTTCCACGACGACGAGGAAGGACTTCCAGGGGGTGTTTTTATCGTGGATCTGGAGAGAAATAACCAGGAGAGAGAAGGCTGGATACAGGATGGCAAGGAAAAGTTTGGATCGAGCTTGTATTTGATGCTGGTAGAAAAGGATTTTGTTTTGGAGTCACGGAATGGTTTGGGTGGGAGGGGGGCTTAGAGATGATCCCATTCCACTCCCTGCCATGGACAGGGACACCCCTCACTGGACCAGGCTGCTCCAAGCCCCATCCAACCCGGTTTTGAACCATTCCAGGAACGCAGGTTTTCCGGGAAAATGGTGCCAGGGACTCCCCACCCTTACAGGGCAGAATTCCTCCCCAACATCCCCCCTAGCCCCAACTTCCACCAGTTCCAACTGGAAGGCCCCTCCGGGTTTGACCTGGCAGCCCAGGGAATGCGGCTCCAAGGCACGGCAGCGCGGAGCCGGCCGTGCAGGGAATGCGCTCAGGATGCGGGATTGAGGGTGGGACGGTACCGAGGTGTGCCGGCGCAGCGTGGATTTGTCGGTGAAGGTCCGGCCGCAGGCGTTGCACATGAAGGGCTTCTCGCCCGTGTGGATGCGGTGGTGCCGCTGCAGCGCGTTCAGCTGCGTGAACTGCTTCCCACACTGGTCACAGCAGTACGGACGCTCCCCTGGGAATACGGGATAGGATTGAGGCTGGGAGTGGGGCAGTGGGAATGCCCAGGAAGCCCCGGAGGGCCGGGAATGGTCAGGGAAAACATCCCAGTGGTGCAAATGTTGTCAGGTTCCGACCCAGCTGGAGGCAGCAGGTTCTTCCCAGCCCCATGAACCTGTGCTGCCACTCCCATTTCCATGGATTTTCCATTAGAGACTCAAGTCCTGCCCAGAATCCAAATATTCCTCCTCTTTAGTCACTCCCAAACCCGGGATCACTCTGAACACACCAAAACCTCCCTGTTCGGAAACAAATCCCGTTTTCTTGCTTCCCTGGCTCTGCACCACCATGATCCTGGCAGGTTATGGAAGTATCTCCACAGCCTTTGGAAGCATTCCAGGGAATTGCTGTCACTCAGGACGAGGGGGAGAAGGGAAGACCGTGACACATCAAGCCATACAGGCAGGGAAAAGCCTGGCTGGGAATTCCTGGTTGGAATGTTGCAGCAGTGAGGGGCGTGTATCCAGTAAAAGGAGCACATCCTACCTGTGTGGACTTTGATGTGCTGGTAGAGGGAATTCCGCTGGGCGAAGGTCCGGAAGCAAACCTCACACTTGAAGGGCTTGGATCCCGTGTGGATCCGGTTGTGGTGTTTCAAGTATTCCTTGGAGGCAAAGCTCTTCCCACAGGTTTCACACATGAAAGGCCTTTCCCCTAAAAAACGGGGAAAAGGAGGATTAAACCAGCTTTGGGAATGCTCCTGAATATCCCACAGAAATTCTGGAGCGTGACCTTTAAAGGTCACCCAGTTCCAAACCATTCCATGGGCAGGGATACCTTCCTCCATCCCAGGCTGCTCCACGCCACTCCCAACCTGGCCCGGAACAATTCCAGGGATGGGGCAGCCACAGCTTCTCTGGGAAAACTGTTCCAGGGCTTCGCCACCCTCACAGGAAGGAACTGCTTCCCAAAATCCAATTTAAATCAACCCTCCCTCAGCTTAAAATCACGGGATACCCTTGGGAACCTTTCTCAGGCAAATCCCACCAAAGAGACGACATCATCTCGTGTTATCCATAAAAACAGGGACAAAAAGCAGCATTCCCTGGAATGCTGGGGGCTGGATTTTCCCGGTTTCCCAGGCTCACCTGTGTGGCAGCGCCTGTGGTAGATGAGCATGTGGTTCTGGGTGAAGCGGGCCCCGCACTCGTCGCACACAAAGGGCTTCTCCCCCGTGTGGATCCTGCAAGGAAAAGGGAATGTTCAAACTCCGGGATGAGCCCTTCCCACGTTCCCGCTGATCCTTACGGCTGGATCAACGCCCACATCCAGCAATTTGACAGTAAAACTGAATTTTTCAAGGTGAAATGCAGCCAAATTTAGAAAATCCTCTCCAGGCTGTGGCACCCAATCCTTTGGGATGTGAGGGAGAGCTCCTCAGGGGGTTGGGATGGCTGCTTTTCCTGGAGAGGCACAGCCACGTGGCAAAATACATCCCAAAGGATGAGAAATTCCCACCCAAATCAAGGCAGCACTGAGTTCCCAGTGTCCAAAATTCCCGACAATATTCCTGACTCCACAGTGGGACACAAAAAACTCCACTTATGCCCAATCCAATACTATTTAAGCAGCTCACAGCAGTGCCTTGGGTTGGGAAAGGGCTGTGGGAACAGAAAAAATCAGGTTTAGCCCCTCAAAGAGGATTTTTTCCTGATAAAAATGTCCTGAGAACAATTGAAAAAGGGATAAAATCAGGCTCAAGCCCTTCCTAGGTGACTTTTGCCCTAATAAAAATGTCTTTTCCATGATGAAAATCAGGTTCAAGCCTTTCAGAAATGATTTTTGCCCTCACAGACATGTCTCTGGCCCAAGACAGATAAAATCACTGATAAAATCAGGTCCAAGCCCCTCAGAGTTGATTTCTGCCCTGACAGAAATGCCCTGGTAAGGATAAAACTGATCAAATCACACTGAACCACGCAGAGATGATTTAGTTTTGATAAGATGCCCTGGGACAGACAAAATAAGGGATAAAATCAGGCTCAACCCCTCGGAGAGCATTTTTTGCCCTGAGCAAAACGTCTGCCCTGAAACACGTGAAATACCTGATAAAATCAGGGTAAAGTCCCTCAGAAATGATTTTTAGCCTGATAAAAATGCCCTGGGACAGATAAAATATCCGGTAAAATCAGGTTAACCCACTCAGAGAGATGATTTTTGCCCTCATGAAAAGGGCTCTGTCCCGAGACAGATAAAATGAGGGATAAAATCAACTTCAACCCCTCAGAGATGATTTTTGCTCTGATGAAAAAGTCTCTGCCCTCAGACAGGTAAAATAAGGGATAAAATCGAGTTAAACCCCCTGAGAGATGGTTTTTCCCTTATCAAGATGCCCTGAGGGAGATAAAATTACTGATAAAATCAGGCTAAAACCCCTCCCAGATTATTTCTGCCCTGGGACAGGTAAAGTAAGGGATAAAATCAGGCTAAAACCCCTCCCAGATTATTTCTGCCCTGGGACAGGTAAAGTAAGGGATAAAATCAGGCTAAAACCCCTCAGAGATGATTTTTCCCTGATAAGAACACCCTGGGACAGATAAAACCCAGCGGGTGCCGGATCAGCTCTGTGTGGGTGACACTGGTGACGCGCCACCTCCTGTTCTCAGATCCATTGTTTTCCCCGCTTCGCCCCCAAATCCGGTGTTCTTCCCCCGAAAACCCCGCCGAATGTTTCCCAAATATTTCCACACCTGCCTTTGTATTGAGTCTGAGGGTGTGCTGAAGGAATCCCACAGCACAGGCCCACGTGGGATACGGGGAGAAAACAGGGATTTGGGAGGCCCTGAGGGCTGCACCTCATCTGAGGGGAAAACTGGGATTTGGGAAGTTGTGAGGGCTGCACCTCATCTGAGGGGAAAACTGGGATTTGGGAAGTTGTGAGGGCTGCACCTCATCTGAGGGGAAAACTGGGATTTGGGAGGACCTGAGGGCTACACCCCATCTGAGGAAGAAACTGGGATTCGGGAAGTCGTGAGGGCTGCACCTCAACTGAGGGGAAAACAGGGATTCGGGAGGCTCTGAGGGCTGCAATCCAATATGAGGAGAAAACAGGGATTTGGGAGGCCCTGAGGGCTGCAATCCAATATGAGGAGAAAACAGGGATTTGGGAGGCCCTGAGGGCTGCACCTCCTATGGAAACAGGGATTTCAAAGGCCCTGAGGGTTGCACCTCATCTGAGGGGAAAACTGGGATTTGGGAAGTCGTGAGGGCTGTACCCACTGTGAAGGGAAAACAGGGATCCAGGAGGCCCTGAGGGCTGCACCCCATCTGAGGGAAAAACAGGGATTCAGGAGGCTCTGAGGGCTGCACCCCCTATGGAAACAGGGATTTGGGAGTCCTGCACCCCCTATGGAACAGGGATTTGGGAGGCCCTGAGGGCTGCACCCACTATGGAAACAGGGATTTGAGGGGCCCTGAGGGCTGCTGCCAAGGCCGGGGGAAGCCATTCCTACCTCATGTGTGTTTTGAGCGCCGAGGGCTGTGAGAACTTGGCCGGGCACTCGGGGCAGCCGTAGGGCTTATGTCCCGTGTGGGTCCTCTCGTGGAGCCGCAGGGCGGTGCGGGAGCTGAGCCCCTTGCCGCACTGGTGGCACTGGTGGCGCTCGCCGCCGCCCTCATGCACCTGCAGGACG
Source organism: Pomatostomus ruficeps (assembly GCA_013400735.1). NCBI lineage: Eukaryota > Metazoa > Chordata > Aves > Passeriformes > Timaliidae > Pomatostomus > Pomatostomus ruficeps. The sequence continues at coordinate 118,628 of VYZT01060192.1, read as the reverse complement.
TGGCGCTTGACGTCCTTGTTCCTCTTGAAGCGCTTGGCGCAGAGCTCGCAGGGAAAGCGGCGCTCGCTGCTGTGCACGTGCCGCTGGTGGCTGCGCAGGTTGCAGCGGTTGGCGAAGGTCTGCGCGCACGTCTCGCAGCGGAACTCCAGCGCCGAGGCGATCCCGTGGCTCTGCTGGATGTGCTTCAGGAAGCTCTTCTCGTACAGGAACTCCTTCTCGCACGTGCCACACTTTAAGGCGCCCCCGCGCTTCCTCTTGTCCTCCTCGGCTTTGGGCAGGTTTTCCGGAGAGGAACCCTCGGGTTTGCCGGCGTTCTCCTCCTGCTCCTGCTCTCCCTCCTCACCCTTGGGCGGCTTTTCCTCCTCCTCCGCGTTCCGCTGCTCCTCCCGCAGCCTCCGCGTGTATTTTTTCTTTGGGATCTCCACGAACACCTTCCTGCCGGCCAGCCGCCCGCTCGCCCTGCGGATCTTGGCGTAAGGAGCCTTCAGCACTTCCTTCTTTTTGTCCATCTTCTCCTTGGGTTTGGCAGACAGCCCCTCAGGAGATGCCTCACAGCCAGGCCTGGATGCGGGGGAATCTGGAGCATCCTGCTCAGCCTTGGCCACGGTGGCAATGCTCAGATGGGTGGCGCTCTCCTCCTCGGAATTCGGCGATTCCGAGAAGTTCTGGAGCTCCAGCAGCACGGATTCCAGCATCTGCTTCTTCAGCTGGAAGCAGGTCTCGGAGAGATCCAGGCACTTGAACTTCTCGGCGATCTCCAGCATGCTCTGCACCCTGTCCTCCTCCACCTCCACGCGCGCCGTGTACACGAAGTCCAGGAACGAGGCGAAATCCGCCACCTGCACCTCGTTGAGGAACACGTTGCTCCGGGGGCTGTCCGTGGACTTCTCGTTGAGGAAAACGTCCTTGAAGAACTTGCTGGTGGCGGCCAGCACAGCCTTGTGTGCCGGGAACTCCGCGCGGATGCCCTGGTACTCCACGCTGACCGTGACATCGCACAGGTGGCCCAGCAGCCGCAGCTGCTGCATCTCGTTCAGCAGGTTGATGGGAGAGGACTTGGATTCCAGCAGGACGGGATTGCTTTCCATCTTTTTTCTCCCTGCCAACGAGACCCTGCGTCAGCCAGCGGAATCCCGAAGGCTCTCGGCCACTGGGGTTTGAGTTTCATGGAATGGCTGAAGCTGGAAAGAGCTCCAAGATCATTCAGTCCCACTCCACCTCCTCAGCAAAACCACGGATAGTGAATCAGAGCTCAAATCCCAGCCCTGATTTTCCATGAAACCCTCTAGGCTGTCAGAACCCGGGATGGGGATGGAGCAAACAGAGCTGGATCAAAGTCAAGGCACCTGGAATTAGGGAATGATTCCCGGCCTCATCGGGCAATAAAAGGAAGACAGGATTAAGCAAAACTCAAGGGCAATCCTAAAAATCTCTGCCTGAACACGCTTTCCAGATGGAATTCCAAGCTCTGATGGGATGGATAATGGTGTTCACACACTGAAATCCCCAACAACGATGGGAACGCCTCACAATGGACTCGCAGCCCCCACATTTCGAAGGCTCATTTCCAACCTTCCATTCCAGCACTGGTCCGGCTGGGCCCTATTTCCCAGAAATGCCTGAGGCTGCTCCAAAGGCTGTACAAGAACGGAAGTTTTGGGGTGTTTTCCCAGATGTCTGACCCCAGAACAAACCTCATTTCTATGGATCTGAAGGTGCTCTGAGCCATCTCTTGAGTTTAACCCTGCTCCTAGTGGAGTCTGGGGAATTTCTTTCCATTTCCTGGGAATTAAAGGATGGCGCACCCAATACTTCACAAACTACCACTGATACCACAATGCCACTTTTTTTACCCCAATAAAATGATTTTTAGCTATTTCTCTCCTGTTATTTCACAATTATCCCTCTAATTCCCATTTGAGCATTGTCCATTCCCAGGAATACCTCCCATTCCAGAGGCAAAACTGGCTGGGAAGAGGCAGAAAGCTCCAGCCCCAAGGGGAATGGGGAGAGGATTCCCAGGTGGCAGCTGCTGATGGTCATGGAGAAACCCCCAGTGCCCACTTCCAATCCCCTTTGGAAAGGACCCTGGATCACACGGGAATGCAGGGGTGGGGGAGAAGGGGGAAAAAGGAGGGGAGGAAAGGGGGGAAACGAGAGGGGAAGGGGATAAAAGGGGGAAGGAGAAAGGGGTGAGAAAAAAGGGGAGGGGAGAAGGAGAGGGAAAAGAGGAGGAGAAAGGGGCAAAGAAGCAGGGAAAAGGGGAAAAGCGGGGGGAAGAAGAGGGAAAGAGAAGGCGGGCGGGGCCAGCCCACCATGTCTCCCGCACTCACCGCTCCCGGTTTGTTGCCGGTTCGTTCCCAGCCCGTTCCCGGTCCGTTCCCGGCCGCCGCTCCCGCTCAGCCCCGGGCGCGGCCGGAAGCGCTGACGCGCCACGACCCCGGCCCGCCCCGACAGAGGCGCCGGCGCGCCGGAAGTGACGTCACGAGGAGCGACGGCCGTCGCTAGGCAACGCGGCCTACCCCCCCTCCCGGCCTTGGCATTCCCAAATCCCGGCGTTTTCGCCAGGGAAATCCGGGCGAATGAAGGAGGGACGGGCTGGGCGGTACTGACAGTTTTATTAAAGGAGGAGTTGGTGATTTACAGCGGCGCAACCGCGCTGTGTTTGTATAAACAAACACACATCCCGCCCTGCCCATTCCCAATGGGCTGCTCCCACAGCTTTGGGAGAAATAAACCTTTGGACAGATTTAAACATTTCACTCGCTAAATACCCTCATGAGGAATTACCCCTTTACCACCTGTAATACAGCTCCCAGGGCAAGTGCAGTGACCACTGGGGACAATTCCCTGCATTCCAAAGGATAATTCCCACCGTTCTGCCTCAAACCGCCCGTTTTTGGGGCTAAAACCGACTTTATAAGTACAAAAGGGAGGGGTCAGTGTCCCCGGCATCCCCAGCTCCAGGTGTCACATGTGCTGCTGCTTTAACATTTTCTGGTTTATAAAGTTTCCCGTGGTCAACAGACCAAATTTCCGGCCTGGAATCTCCTCCCGGATGCACTTCCGCTAAAGTCTCTATTTTGGACCAATTGTGGTCTTTTTTTGGTGTGAGATCAATCAAGAAGCTTCTCCAGTGAGCATTCCGGTCATGGATCTGGGGGAAAAAAAGGGAGTGGGACAGGGAAACAATTAGATCTGATTTTTAACTCCCAATATTTAACTGAATCCTGAACTAAATCCAAGAACTTTGGGATAACTCCATGATCCTGTGCTCCAAGGCTCAGCTCAAACACAAACAAGGCTCTTTTGCCAACTCTGTGCTGAATTCCTGGCTCTGCTGCCATGGAATGCTTCCAAAATCAGCCGGAATTTCAGCACACAGGCAAAACATTAACTAGGAATTGGAAGGGAACCTCCTGTTCTGTCCTCGCTGACACGTCCAGGACCTGGAGGCCTCTGGGAAGAGCCGAGCTCAGCGTTTTCCAGCAGAATGCTGGGAATGTGTGAATTCCTATAAACCATCGTGTAACGGGGCTAGAATGAGGGTTAAAGCACTGGAGACCCTGCAGTTAATCCATAAAAAGGACCTAAATCCCGAGTCCTTCCTCGAGCGTTTCCATGGGATCATTTAGGAAAAGACCTCGGAGGGCGAGTCCGGCCTTTGATGGCCATCAGGAAGTGCCGTACCCGGTCACTTCCAGGGATGGTGACTCCTTCCCTGGGACTGGGAGATGACGGGATTGGCAGCCAGCAGTGGGAGCTGCTGTGCCGCGGGAGGAAAACTTCACAAACTTCGTTCAGGAATCTGTTTTAAGATGGCGGCTGCCCTAAAACCCATCCCTAGCACCGACCCTCCCGAGGGCTGGAAATTCCCACTCCCAGGGGTGACATCAGAGGACAGGGAGGATCCCGCGGGATGTCTTACCGCCACGTGCCGGCGCAGCGTGGACATGTCGGTGAAGGTTCTCTCGCAGGCCCGGCACTTGTAGGGCTTCTCTCCGGTGTGGATGCGCTGGTGCCGCCGCAGAGCTCCCTGCTGGGTGAATGCCTTCCCGCACTGCTCGCAGAAATACGGACGCGTCTCTGGGAATAACCATCCCGGAAAACGTCCAGTTAGGAGTGCTTAGGAGACAGCAACGGGCTCTTCCCGGGAAGTGTCTGAGCTTGGATGGGGCTGGGAGCAACCTGGGATAGCAGAAGGTGCCCTGGGGTAGCAGAAGGTGCTCGCAGAAATACGGACGCGCCTCTGGGAATAAGCATCCCGGAAAATGCCCAGTTAGGAGTGCTTAGGAGATAGCAACGGGCTCTTCCTGGGAAGTGTCCGAGCTTGGACAGGGCTGGGAGCAACCTGGGATAGCAGAAGGTGCCCGCGGCAAGGGGTGGAATGAGATGATCCCTAAGGTCCCTTCCAACCCATACCATTCCATGATAAATACTTCCCAACATGTGCCAAGGCTACGGCCGTCCTTGCCTCCAAACTCCTCCAGCGGCACAAGCCAGGCCTCTGTTTTTTGGGAAAGCACCATGGATACCACACAACCCTCCCATGAGCCAGGGTCAGGATGAACCCTACTTCTCAACAGAATTCCCATCCCTGGAGGTGCCCAAGGAATGCCTGGACATGGCACCCAGCGCCCTGGGCTGGTGACGAGGTGAGGATCAGGCACGGCTCGGACTCGGTGACCTCGGAGGTCTTTTCCACCCCCAGCGATTCCGGGATGCCCCAGTTCAGGGAGCTGTGGGGTGAAACGTCCCCATCCGGGCTGGGAAGCGCCGCCAAGCCCCCGTTCCTTTTCCCAGCCTCGGGATTACCTGCGTGGACGTTGCTGTGCTGCGCCAGGGACGCGCGGAGCCCGAAGGTTTTCCCGCACACCTGGCACTTGTAGGGCTTGGCTCCCAGGTGGCAGCGCTTGTGGCACTTCAGGTACTCATTGGTGGAAAAGTGCTTCCCGCACACATCGCACCGGAACAGGCGCTCTCCTGAGGGAAGAGAAACGGGACATCGGGGATGCTCCCACGGGAATTCTGTCCTTCACAGCTGGTCTGCAAACCACAGGACCCAGGCTGGAAAAACCTCCAAGGTCATCGAGTCCATCCTGTGCCCCATCCCCACCCTGGCAACCAGTGCCACATCCAGGGATGGGGCCTCCATCCCATTCCAATGCCTGACAACCCCTTCCATGAAGGAATTCTTCCTGATGTCCAACCGGAACCTCCCCTGGCACAACCTGCGGACGTTCCTCTCATCCTGTGCCTTGTTCCTTGGGAGCAGAGCCCAACTTTCCCCTGGCTCCTGCCAGGGAATTGTGGACAGCAAGGTCCCTCCGGAGCCTCCTCTCCTTCCATCCCTACTAATTCCTTCCTGGTACTTGGCTACTCTCCTGTGAGCTACAGGAGCATTTTTCTTCCACATCTCAGCAATTCCTAGCAGTGAAACAGGAAAAGGATAGGAGAAACCACCTGGAATATTGAATTCCCACCTGTGTGTGTCCTTTTGTGGCCAGTGAGTTTTCCCCTGTCGGCAAAGGATGCGCCGCAGTCCTCGCAAATGTAGGGCTTCTCCCCAGTGTGGGATCTCATGGAGACAAAACACAAATGATTAGTAATTAATGAGGTCCTGATGCCTAAAATACCGGATTTGAAACCATGTTTGGGTTTTAAATGTGGTGGGAAAAGTAAATTCTGCTCATGCAGAAAACAGAGCGTTTCCAGGTACAGGCGTAAAATTCCCATTTAAAATTGACCTTTCCTTAACTTTCGGCCCTTACAAAACCCACCTTTTTTTTTTTTCCAGGAGTCATAGCTCAGAGCATGGGAAGGGAGAAAGGAGGGAAAATTACAGAAAATGACAGAGAATCAGAAAAATCTGAGCCTAGTATTTGGCCTTAACTTATTCCAACCCAAACAGGATCATGTCCAAGATCAGTCCCGATTTTGAGCTCTTGGGAGAAAGGATATCATCAATCTTGCTCCGGAGAGAGATGGGAAATTCCATGGGATGATTCACCCTCTCCTGAGAAAGGACACACTCACACAGACACCACCAGGGAGTCACTCATCCCGTCAAGCACCAGATGAGTGGCGTGGATTCAGAGTTGCACATGGAGATGAAATCCCACAGCAATTCCCTGCTCCAAGAGCACACACGGCTCAGGACCCGTTTCTCCGGGATCCCTGACTCACTCCTCATCCCCGAGGGCCATCGTGGGATTTTAGAGCCTGTCCCAAACAATGGATATTCCCTGCAAGTTTGGACAGGGTATCCATGTCGAAATCCTGACCGCGGGAAACGCAACAGGGAGCCAAAGCCTTTGCGTAAGGGAATTAATCATGGATCCCGCTGCACACGATATCCTGGCGTTCCCGCTCTCAGGGGCAGGGAGTGGGAGCGGGAGACGCGGTGCTGGAATCTGACCTGGTGTGGATCTTGAGCTGGGAAGGCTGTGCGAACCTGGCGGGACAAAGGCCGCACTCGTAAGGCTTCTCGCCAGTGTGCGTGCGCATGTGGAACACCAGCGCGGTGCGGGAGCTCAGCAGCTTCCCACACACGGAGCACAGCGGCCGCTTGGCCCGGCCCTCGTGCTTGCGCACGGAGTGGGTGCGCACGTCCCGCTGCCTCTTGAAGGTGGCGTGGCAGAGGCCGCAGGAGAAGCGGCGCTCGTCGCTGTGCACGCAGGCGCGGTGCTCCTTGCAGCTGGTGTGGCTGGCGAAGGCCTTGCCGCACACCTCGCACCGGTACGCCTTGCCCGGCAGGCTCTGGTGCGCGTCCCGGCAGTGATCCACGTACTGCTTCCGGGAGACGAACTGCTCCTGGCACTTGTCGCAGCGGATCACGCAGCGGGATTTCCTGCTGGCCACGCTTTTATTGGCCTCCTTTGGGTTAAACCCTGGCTCTGGTTCCTCGCTGTCCTTCTCAGCAGAGGCTTCACCCTCTGCCGCCTCCTCCTCCTCAGAACGTTCCTCGTTGTCCCTGCTTCCTTCGACTTCCGAGTATCCCGCATCGTAGCCTCCCTGCTCCTCGCCCTTCACGCTCATTCCACCTTCATCTCCATTCCCTCCTTCATCTTCCTGGGATTCCTGCCTCTGTTCCTCTTGCTCCTCGCTCCTGCCCACTTCAGCAACGGATGAATTCCTGGGATCTTCCTCGCCCCTTGAGGTTTCCAGTGTCCCATCCCAAGCCTCTCCATCGGGATCTCTGTCACAGCTTGTGGAGTTTGCTCCGCGTGCGGGTGGAACCACCATCCAATACACAGGCAGGAGTTTCCTCTCTTGCCCGGACTCATGGATCTTCCTGTAAAAAAATGGAGCACAGCTTCAATAAGTTTAATTGAAACTCATTAAAATTAAGTTTAATTGCTTCATTTCAGGCCTCTGGGTGAAGAGTTCTTCCCTTTGAATTGCTCCTTGCACCATTTAAGAAATTCCCAGCAGGTCTGGAAAGCCCAAAAACTGGGAGATTTTGGGAAGAGTTGGACCAGGTAATTACAGACAATTAAAATGGCCCAATTCATTAAGATCTGTGCATTTCACCTGACCAGGAACGCAGGATGGACTTTTCCTCCAAGGCCATGAAAACATGGATTTAAACCAAAGGAAATAGAGATTAAATGCCTAGATAAACACAAAATTCCTATCTAAATCCCCAAATCTGAGAATTCCAAAGAGATCTGGCTGCGCAAGTCCCCCTTAATCCAATGGGAAATCCCCTAAATTCCCCATCTGGGAGACCTCAACCCAGTCATCCACACTGCGAGGCCAACGGAAAAATCCCGGTTTTGACACGCTTCGAGTCAGATCCATGGAATTCTGGCACTAAGGCAGGGAGGCCTTCGGGAATGATTTATCCTGGAATTTCGAGGAAGCGCGTTCCCAGGAACGCCGTACCTGAGGTGGGCGGTGTAGGCAGCCCTGTGGGCAAAGCTGGCAGGGCAGCGCTGGCACTGGAAGGGCCTGTCCCCGGAGTGTGTCCGGAGGTGGACGGCCAGGCCGCACTTGGAGCTGACAGCCTTGTCACAGTAGGGACACGCCTGGCATTCCTGCTTCCCCGCCTGCCCGCTGCGGAAGGAATGCCCATCCTTGTTTGCCAGGCTGGTGACATCCACGCCCAGCCTGCTCAGGGAATATGTCTTGTCGCACTTCAGCAGCTTTGCCGGCCTGGACTTTGGGGCTGGAAAAGCTGCAGCCTCCTGCTCCAGGCCTCCAGCTTGGCCTCCCATGAGCTCATAGCCCACCAGCAGCTCCTTGTGCTTCTGCCTGTCCCAGAGTTTCCTCTGCATGGGAATTGCCACAACCTGGGAGGAGTTCCTGGAGTTCTCCTCCTGCTGGATGCGAGACCACTGTGATGTCCCATTCTCGCCCCTCTGCCCTTTCAGGTGGAGGCTCAAATCCAAGCCCTTCCTGCCCTCGGCCTTCACCTCCTCACAGATGTCAAGCAAATCCTTGCATTCCAGCCTTTCCGCTATTTCCTTCATCCGCTGGAGTTTTCCCGCCTCGATCTCCACCTTGGCCGTGTACACAAACTCCAGGAAGGAGGTGAACTCCTCGGTGTAGATGTCCTGCAGAGTCACCGTGCACGTCTTGGCATCCAGCATCTCCTGGTGCAGGAAGAGGCCCTTGAAGTAGTTGCTGGAAGCTGCCAGGACGGCTTTGTGAGCCGGGAATTCCTCCTGCATTCCCAGGTGCTGCGTGAGGACCGTCACGTCGCAGAGGTGCCCGAGCCGGTACAGGGAATGCAGAGCCCTCAGGAGGTTGGGAGCAGCAACCTTGGACTTCATCAGGATTTTCTTCTTCTCCATCCTGCCAGAAGAAACAGACAAACGTCGGAATGCTTTTTCTATCCTATCCTTCCATTCAAGTATGGCCAGGAAAGCCTGGTGGAATTCCGTGCTCTAATTCCTTGTGCATCCTGCGTGGGTTGAAACACGGAACTGTGGAACTGCTGAGGTTGGCAAAGACCTCCAGCCTTTGATGGATCACCACCACCTCAACTAAACCATCTCCCAGGAGCAGGAAATTGAGGTAATATGGGCAAAAGAGCGTTGCCTACATTCTGCTGGAAAAGGATTGCTCACATCCAGATTCCAACTGTGCAATTCCCACAGCCGGCAGGGATCTCTGCATGCTCCCAACCCCTCACCTGCCAACTTTCCCGTGTGGAGACACAACTCCAGCCCACTGGAAGGAGTGCAGATCCAGAGGTCCAGCTCCAAAATCCCCAGGAGCTTCCAGCCCCTCTGCTGCCTCCGTGTTTTCCAACAGGACATCCCTGGATTGTGTGCAGTGCTTAGAGAAATCAATGTGAGGAGCACGTGCTAATTTCCTGCTGCTCCTTTGCCAGATTCCCATCTGCGATAAGATCCCGATCCGTTCCCACGGGAGCCCCTCTAACACCAGGATCCGACACTGAGCCTGATGGGAGAGATAACTTCTGAGATCATCTCTGAGTTCAGCTGCTCCTGGATTAACCCCCCCCAGTAACTGAAGCATCTTTCCACCAATCCATCAATTCCCACCATTTTTCCTCCAGAAAAAAATGAGATTTGTGTTTTCTATTCCCATTTGGAAGCTGATCGTTAGTTTTCCCAAGTGCTGCCGGATCCCCATTCTCCAAAAGAGTCATTCCAAGGATGTAAACGGAATCCACCCCATTTTATGGGTTTGTTTGTAACTTCTTTCCAGCCTTTTCCCTGGCCATTTGGGGATAAATACTCGAAAAAAATGTGCACACGTGTGCAAGATTTGCAGAAAACCCAATTAATCCAAGAGATTAATTGCAAAACCACTTTAATTGCATCAGAACTGATGCAAAACTCAAACCATATTTCAATCCAATTACGGAGTTCCTGATAAGGAACTGGAATCAGTGCAGCTGGAATTGGTACAACTGGAATTGGTACAATTCCTTTAGAAAATAAAGCCCAACAGTGGCCTGAATCTCCAAGAAGATTTTAATATTTGTATATTTTTATATAATTTTTTCATGAAATAATTAACACAGAAAAGTTCTTCCAGGATAGGACTAAATATTCCCAAAATAAAATCCTGTTATCCACAGAAACCCACCCCGCTTTTTGCCAAGGATACACAGTCCCTGGTTACTTGATTTTCCCCTCAAGTGTTCCCAATGAGATCTTAAGTTTCTCTTCAGAGGAGGGAAGAGGAAGTTTTTCCTTCGTTTATTTTCCCAGGAAGGATTCCTTTAAACTCTCAGTAGCTGCACGTGCACCTACAACAAAGGGCTCCAGCAGGGATCAAAAATGAGAATCCTTGGAAGACTGATGGTGTAAACAACCAGAAGAGTCTGAAAAAGGTGGATTGTGATAATAGAAGTATCTTTATAGCAGTGAGACAACAAGAGGACAGGTAAAAAAAGAGCAATACCAGGACGTAAATAACAGCTGGAGTTACTCAATTGTGCTAATCCCCTGGAAAATTCCTCACAGGAATTCACACGTGATGCAGATCCATCACATTAGGCAGGTCAGGAATTGTAACAAGTTTCCAGCCTGCTTGGAGATGTCTGGATAAGCTGAGGAACATCCAGAGCATCCCCATTTATCCTCTCGAGAGAAATGCTCCAGGAAAAAAAAAAAATCTCAATTTATCCTCTGGAGAATTTCCATTTATTCTCTAAAGAGTCTCCTGTTATTCTGCAGAAGAAAATTTCCATTTATCCACCAGAAAATCTCTATTTGCCAGAAAAATATTTATTTTATCCAACAGAAAAACCTCCATTTACCTGCCAGAAAAACGTCTATTTTATCCACCTGAAAATCTCCTTTTATGTGGCGGTGTTATGCTCCAGAGCATCCCTATTTATCATCCAGAATAAATCTCCCTTTACTCCCCCCCCCCCAAAATCTCCATTTATCCTCCAGAAAAACCTCTATTTATCCACCTGGAAAAAAACTCCCATTTATGCTCCAGAGAATTTCCACTCTCCCTCCAGCGAGCTGGTGGCCACATTCCTCCAAAAGCCCTAAAGTTTGGAGGGTTTTTTTTAAACACGGAGCACTTGGATTTCTCCGTAATCACGTTACCTTCGGGACACGCCTGGAAAGGCTCCTCCCCCGAGGAATTCCAGGCTGGAACAGCACCGACGCTCACCATCCTCCGGGAATGTCGCCGCGCCGTGTTGCTCCTTGTGCCGCTGGCACAGCCGGCATCATCTTCCAGATTTTAAGTGCAGCCACGAGATTTTTACCTGTGCGCAGAAATCTGGGAAGCGCTGCAAGGAAAGCAGAGGCAGGGAATGTTTACTCCAGCGCTCGGCAGGCGCGGGAGGCTCCTCAGCCCGCGGGGACAGGAGGGGTCACCTGCGCACTCCCTGAGGCGGCGGCGCCCGGGAATCGCCTCCCGCCGGGCAGGAGCAGCCGGGATGGCTGCCGCCGAGCCCGGGGGTGATTCCCGGCGCTCCCGGGCTCCATGCCGAGGGTCCCTCCGGCCCCAGGCCGCCCTTACCCCGCCGCCGCCGCCTCCCGCTCCGCCGGCCCCCGCCCCAGAGCGCCATGGCGGCCCCGGCCCCTCAGCGCCGCCGCCATCTTGGGGGTGGGCAGGGCCTGCCGCAAAACCGGGAAAAAACCTTTCAAACCCCCAGTCCCACCGTAAATCCACCCGGATCCGCAAAAAATACACGCGCCCAAAACGATCCGGTGTGAAAAGAGTTTGTTTTCACGCTTTCGCAAAGCCGGGTTTTGTCAGGTGGAATGAGCTCAGTGACGCGTTTCGTCAGGTGCTTTAAATGCCACCCAGTTTGCTGTGGCAGCTCCTCGGCCTCTCCCGGTGTGGATACTGCGATATCCATGAGGATACTGGGATATCCACTGTGAATACTGGGATATCCGTGAGGATACTGGGATATCCACTGTGGATACTGGGATACCCGTGAGGATACTGGGATACTCACTGTGGATACTGGGATACCCATGAGGGTACTGGGAGATCAGTGCCAGAGTTAAGAGAGGCATTTATAGAAACCAACGTAAAGCTCGGAACTTTAGTGGGGTAAATCTGGGATTAGGAAAGCACCGGGTCTCCCAGTTTCCCACTGGTGATCCCATATTCCTGTCGTTTATCACATAAAATCATTTTAAAGTGGGCTGCCAAGCACTTCCAGTCTTTTTTCCAAGATAAATTCCTCCTTTGAAGCATTTTTTTCCCCACTTAAGTGCTGGTTTTAATCTTCGAATTTTGACAGCTTGTAAAAATGTTGGATGACTGTAATTCCCTGACGGAATGTAAAATAGATTCCTTCATAAAAAAATAAATCAGGGAAGGCAGACATCTGTGTTATCCACCTTGCTTTTTTTTACACGTTTTCAATCCTGATTATTTTGTGTGTAGCCAGGGAATGTTTCTATTGTCCAGACACAGCTCTTGGAGAGGGAAGAATGAGGAGCAATATGAGTGATCCATGCTGAAAATGTCAGGATAATATTCCTGTATCTTTGCACGAGGGAATGGTGTTTGCTTTTCCTTTATCGGAGAACTGACGTGTGCTCAGCAGCTCTCACCCAGAGGAGCTGGGAGGCTCCTGGCCAATTTAGTCTGGATTCCACAAGGATGGAGGGAATTTCAGGAGAAACCGGCCCCGCTGGGCTGTGTCCGTGTGTCCATCCTGGGAGAGATTTTTCCAAGGCTGGATTTCATGGTGCCCTCTGCTACCAGTTTTGTTTCCCAGGAGATTCTCTGGACGTTCTGGGTGCTTGGATGCCCTTCACGAGGTTCCCTGGAACTCCTGGAATTCTCTATGTCTCTCCTGCGGGGAGACAGAAGGAGGAGCATTGTAGCTGCTCTTTCCCAATCCTTAATTTTGGAATTTCAACAGGAGGCATGAAACATGTGGGAGGCAGCCGTGGAAGATGCCAATCTTGGGTGTCCGTGGTGGGTGAAGCATTCCAGGCGCCGGGATGGTGAAATAAAAACAGCCTGTTAAGCCAAAACAACAAAATCCAGGAAAGAATCAGGGCCTGGGAATTCAGATTTTATTGGAGCACTTCCTTTGGTTGGGAGTGGAGAAATACCTCGGGCTTTGATCGTGGTGACTAAAACCAGGAAAAGGGGTAAAACTGGGAGTCAGCTCTGCTCCTGACCCGTCGGACATTTGTGAGCCGAGGTCAGTGAGGACATCTCCGGCGGCAAAGCAAAGCATAGAAATGTCCCCATATCCCAGGCTCCTTCCCCCTGGAGCACAGCGGGAAGCAGCACCGGGGCGTTGGCGATTTTGGGGGACATTTTGGAGCCCCCCAACGAAACATGCTCGCGTGTTTTCCCTGGATGGGTATCCCTTCCTTATGGCTCCACCAGAGGATGCTGCAGCCTTCGGAAAGAGCAGCCCGGACTGCAGCCCTGCTCATCCCTTCAATCCGGGGAAATCCGACCGTGGATATCAACCGCAGCACTGCAGAGAGAGCTTCCACAGGCCTTTTCCCAGGAGCCCAGCAAACCTCTGGATCGTCCCCGAAACAGAGACAGAGCTTTCTGCAAGGGCTGAAAACGCGAATTCCAGACAAAATCCTGATGGAAAGCGTGTCAGCGGCGAGCCCTGCTTGGCCTCTCCTGCTGTTCTCCGTAAGAAATTTTGGCACGGGATTGTGCTACAAATCAGTCATCCCACGGATTCTCCCCCTCATGTTTGGTCTCAAGGAGCTGGAGTTATGGATATTCTGGCAGAAGGCTTCCAAGATCCTGGTGTCGCTTGGAAAACACGGGAATTGAGGGAAGTCTGGGCGCGTTTTGTCTGAAAAGGGAGATTTTGGAATCCTGAAAAGCAGCAAAGTTTTAATTCCCAGCGAGGTTCTGGTGGAAAAAAACTGGGCACTCAACTCTTCAAAAAGAGGGAATAGGAGAAAACCTTTAAGATCATTGAGTCCAACCACCGAATTCCAAGATCATGGAATGGCGTGGGTTGGAAGGGACATTAAAGATGATCCAGTGCCACCCCATTCCGTGAGCAGGGACACCTTCCAGGTTGCTCCAAGGTCTGTCCAACCTGGCCTCAAACACTTCCAGGGATCCAGCAGCAGCCACAGCTTCTCTGGGAAAGCTGTGCCAGGGCCTCCCCACCCTGACGGGGAAGGATTCCTTCCCAGTATCCCACCTATCCCTGCCCTCTGGCAGTGGGAAACTGTTCCCACTTGTCCCCTCACTCCAAATCCTTGGAAATTGTCTCTTCCCATGTTTCTTGCAGCTCCTTCAGGTCCTGGAATGCTGCAATTGGGTCATCCCAAAGCTTCTCTTCTCCTGGCTGAACACCTGGAGCTCTGGAAAACCGATGACTTTAACGGATCGGGGCGATAAATAAATTAAACAAAATATCATTAAATCCAAAAGAAATTATATTAAAAATCAATTAAAAGCCCTTTTCACTCCCTCCCTTTGGATTATGGAGCCAACACTTTGGATACCAACTCCATATTCCTGATGTGGGGATGCATCCAGGGGTCACTGGAAGGGCTCCCACCAAGGCCAGGACCCCAGTTTGGGAATTCTCTCCAGAACGAGCTCAGAGCCAGCCCAGCACCACCCTGAGCATGAAGGCGCCCAGGATTTTGGCTCCGGGCTGCGAATTCCTGATGTTCCCTCCCATTTTCCTCGGGAACCCATTCCTGCATGGTGGCGTTGGCAATGGAATGTATTCCCTCAACTTCAGGAAAAGAGGGAGTGGATTTGGGTTAATTCCCTGCAATCCTGACCCCACACTCCTGACGAGTGATGTGTTAGGGAGATGGAAATCCACATTCTGGGAGTGTATCCATGATGTTTTCCTTCTGGCACCGCATAAATCCTCGGCACAGCTCATTTGCTTGTTTATCACACATTTTTAAGCTGTTGGCACTTCCCAAACCTCTTTTCCTTCTTCTCTCAAAAATATTTTAACTCCTTCTAAACCCCGGGCACCAAACCCAGAAATTGCCTATGGAAGCAAAGTCATTCCCATCGTGTTCCAGGGAATACTGAAGGTCTCATCCGTGTATTTTTAACTCCTCAACTCTTCCAAACGGAAACAGTTTTAATTGATTTTTAAGGAGTTGAGTTTTGCTCGAGTTTGAAATTGCAGAGTCTGGGCTGGAGGGGGTTTATGGAATATCCCAAAGATCCCATTTCTCCATCCAGGCTCTGGAAAACAGGTGGATAATGTTTAGTCTCCGGCGACAGGACAGGATGTTAATGCTTTTCCCTCTGGGAAAGGAGCTGCCTCCCGTTTAGTTACAGTTCAATGTAAAACAAATATTCCAGCAGCAAAAGGAGCTCCTCTCCACAGGGCCCCTTCCAGCTCAATATTCCGTGATAGGGCCATACGGATTGCAGAGGATCCCAGGGAATAAAGTCAGATTTGCACCTTGCTCCCAGCCAGAAGAAATCCAGCAAAACAACCCCCAAAGTTATTCCTAATGGCAAGAAAAGGGGGAATTCTTGCCAGAGTTACACTCCTGATGTTCCCAGACTCCGATTAAAAGAGCTGCTGATTTTGTGGAGCTGATGCAGGACAAATTCCAGCTGATCCCAGCTGTTCACCAGGGAAAATTTTCGGGAAAATAAATCTCAATTCATCGGATTAAGTGACATTTTTCCAACAGCTGGCTGTGTTTTTCCATCGTTCCCCAGAAAGCAGCATTCCCTCGCAAGATCCCAAACTTCTTGTCCTCCTACGGAAGCCTCTTGACTTTTAGCCACCGGAATTATCCCCATTTTTTTTTTTTAATGTAAATATCTGTCTTCCCAGCAATAACATTTTTCCCTCTGTGATTATTTTTCGTTAGTGCTGAGTGCTCACCGTGGTTTGCGAATCCAAATTATTCGGGGAAAAAAGTGGGAATTTCGGTTTACATCTGTGTCCTGAACTCGGGGGTGTTTTTCAGGGAGAGTATTCCTGCCTCCAGGTGCTCCTGCAGGGATGGGAAAATGCTCCTTTTCAGTCCCATTTTGGGTGTGGAATCTTGGCCCGGGAATGGAAGGAGCAGCTGCCTGGAGAAACAAACACCTGGCAAAATATTTTGGGGAATTTCAGGATGAGTCATCCCGGAGCGTGCTGGGGAAGCTCGGCCCCAGCTGCAGCTCGGGAGGTTGCCTTTAGTCCCTATGGAATCCTGTGGAATTACTGAGGTTGGAAAAGACCTCCGGCACCATTGAGTCCAACCTGTCACCCAGCCCAGGAGCGCCACGTCCAGGTATTCCTTGGACACCTCTGGGGATGGGAATTCCAAACCTCCCTGGGCTGTTCCCATGTTTAACAACCCATTCCACAAAGAAATTCCCCTCCCCTTCATCCCATTCCAGGGCACCTCCAGGGATGGGCATCCAAACTTCCCATAGCAATTCCAATGCTAACAATCCATTCCATGAAGAAATTCCCATCTCCTTCATCCCATTCCAGGGCATCTCCAGGGATGGGCATCCAAACTTCCCATAGCAATTCCAATGCTAACAATCCATTCCATGAAGAAATTCCCATCTCCTCCATCTCCTATCCCATCTTTTCTCCTTGGAGCAGTTCCATGCCACGATCCATCCCCATCCCCATGAAGCCGACGGAAGGTTGGGAACTCCTCCCAAGCCGCAGCTCAGTGCGAGCAGAATGTCCGAGCTCATTAAAATCCCAATTAATCCCTTTGATCCATCAATATTTGTTCCCAGCACGGTCATTAGGCACGAAGAAGGAGCAGGGAGGGAGGCTCCATGCTGGAAGTTCCCAAATTGGTGATTTTTGGACTCTTCCCAGAGTTTTTTTGCTTTTCCCCCAAGCCCTCCTTACCCTTGACCCCTTTGGAAGGGAAAGAATTCCTTAATTCCACAATGGAAAGGGAAGGAAACAAAGGGAAATGCTGTTGGGAATGGTGGGGACGTGCTCAGATCTCCTGGGAAGTGGGAATGGGCAGAGCTGCTCCTTCCTCCAGCTGTGTCCGCATCCCACCCCAGCCCCGTCGGGATTAATCACTCTCCCAGATATTAGTGATGATCAAACCTGGAGCCTGGGAGATTAAAATCTGTCTGGAATTCCAAGGAAAGCTCAAAACTGCGGAATGAGGCTTGGATGCCCACGTGGAGCTCGGGGTCACGCCAGGCTTCAGGATAAAAGAGCGGATTGGGGATTTCTGGAGGAGAAGGAGAAGGATTTGTGGATTTTTCCCACCACTAATTTCCCAACTTCGTGTTTATCCCTAAAAGCAATCCCAATAATTATCCCAGTTAATTTCAGGAATGGCTTTTGGAACTGTGTCCCCCTTCAAACAGACACAAATCCGTCTCCAGAAGCATTCCCTGACCAACAACTCATCTTTAAAAGGAATATTTTCCCAAGGAGGATTTAAAAACTTCCTATTGCTAGGGAACAGTGGGGCTGGGAATGGCCGGATAACCTTTGGAAAAGCAGCGGGAATGGCTTTTCCTCAGGCCACAAACTCTTTGTTAAAGCATGTGCTTTTACTCCAGGATATTTCACGATTTCCAGGAATTCCAGGGCTGGGGGAATGCCAAAGCGGATAAAGGAAAAGCATCCCTTTGGATGGAGCTGGAGATCAAAATCCCAGAACGTCCTGCTCCGAATTTTCCCATCTGGATTCATTATCCTTTATAAACCGGGATTGCAGGGAAATAGGGAAACATTGCTGCAAACACGGAGGAGGCTCTGAGTGAGGTGGAATTTTCTGGGATGGCCACGAGCAAGGCAAATTCCAGGGCCTAAAGGGATGGATCCGACCTCTGGGACCTTCTCCTCAGGGAAAACACATTCCATAGGGAATTTTAACAAGCCAAAACCTCGGAGCTGGACATAATGTGGCAAAGCAGCTCTGGAATGCCGGCTGATTCCATCTAAAATTCCTTTATTTTTCCATACGGGAATCACACCGGCACACAGTGGTCCAAAGGCTGGTGATTTTATGGATCTGTTTTTGCGGCTCAGAGGGATCCTTGGAATCAGGAGGTTTTCCTACCCGTGGTTTATCCCAAAAATCCGTTGGGAGCACCGGGATTGGCTGCAGTTGGGTTGCCAAGCCCAGGCTTGCATTGGAAGCGGGAAGGACACATCCCAAAATGTGATGGATCCGTGTTTTTAATCCCTGCCTACTCCCAGACGTGTGAAGACATGGAACCCCATCCTTAAAAAAACAAAAATAGGTGGGATCCTGAAAGTGTCAGAGAAAAATGTGGGAGAGACAAGGGAAGGAAGCCAAAAGGAAGAAAAAAAAGGATCCCAAATTCATTAAACGTCGTTCCATGGATCCGGGTCCAAGGATCTGAGCTCATCCCGTGCTGCCAAGAGATGCTGCGGATGCACTTTCCAAACTTCCCAAGGGAACAGGCTATGGAAAAGTTTAGGAGTGGATCCATGGGACTCCACAAATACTTTCCTCTCCAGAGCAAAAAGCTGGGAATTCAGGAAGTGCACCTGGAGCCGGGATAGGAGCAAGGAGCCCTTTGTAGGCCCAGAATTCCCAGGTCGGAATGCCAGCATCCGAACTTTCCTGCCTTTTCCTGGAGCTGGGCCAAGGTCACTGCGGGCTGAGCCTGAGGATCAGGCTGGGAATTTTGTCCCTCTGGAAAATGTGAGTGGGTGGGAAGGATCTGGAAGCTCCTCCTTGTATTCCAAGGACAAGGTGCAGGAGCTGCCCCTGGCACGGAGCAGTTGGGAATGGAGCACAGGAAGATGCCTTGGCACCATTCCCTTCTTCCCAACATTCCCAATAAAGCTGGAAAAGCCCCCTTGGTTGTTTGGCTGGAAGGATAAATCCAAGAGGATCTCCGCACCTTGCTCCTTCCACTGCTCATTCCAAGCCCAGCAGCTCCGCATGATCCAGGATAACCCCTCCTTATCCAGGCTTTGGAAAACTAAAGCTCATCTCAGCCGGATATCCGTGCTTCGGAATTCCTGTGCTGTCACATCCCAGCGGAGACCCCATCCCAACGCTTCCCATCCGGGACACTCATGGGTTCATCAAGGCCGTGCTTCACCCCTGAGTAATCCCGATGTCGCATCCAGGCAGGAATGACGCCGGATCATGCATGCCGTGACGGAGCAGGCGGATCCCTCCTGGGGATCTGTGTTCCCTGGGTTTTCTCCAATCCTTTCAAGCTGTTCCCAGGGAAATCTTGGCAGGAGTTTGCTCTGACGGAACGAGGCTGCTCCCTCGAATCCCCTATTCCCAGGAAACTGCTCCTGCCATCCCGGCACATGCCAGGCAGGGAATGACTGACAGATCCTGCCGTGTCCAGCAGCAGAGGCTGGCACAGCTTCCCTATGGAAAAGCAGGATGAGGATGTGGAGCTCCAGGGGGGAGCCCTGTCCTTGCTGGGATCCTGGCTGGAGCAAGCAGGAAAACCAGGAATGACTCCATCCCACTGTGCTGATGTAATCCAAGAATTCCTTGCCATGGCAACGGAGCCAGCACCACAGTTTGGGATTTTTCCAGCAGCTCCGGGTACATTCCAGGCTGTTCCCACGGGGGGGTTTGGGCTCCCTAATTTGTCACGGAAACCTCCGGAGGAGGAGGGAATGAAGAGGGAAGGACAATCCCTAAAACCCCCCAAAAGTGGGAAGAACAAGCGGCCGCTCTCCCCAGGAAATAGCTGGAATAGCTGGAGATCGATTCCAGGGCGGAAAATTGATCCCACCAAAATCAGCCCCTCATTCCTCATCCCCGGGAGCTGCGGCTCTTTGATCCCGGCACAGATCCACCGGGATAGGCTGGATTCTCCACCTTTAGGGAACGTCTTTTGAACTCCAGGTGGGAGCTCCAACACCG
This sequence comes from Pomatostomus ruficeps, assembly GCA_013400735.1. Lineage (NCBI taxonomy): Eukaryota > Metazoa > Chordata > Aves > Passeriformes > Timaliidae > Pomatostomus > Pomatostomus ruficeps. The sequence goes on along the minus strand of VYZT01060192.1, from coordinate 98,883 downwards.
GTATTCCCACTTGGAGCCAAAACTGCCAGGGAAATTTATAGCCCGAATTCCATAGGAGATCAGTCTGGAATGCTATGGATTTGGAGCTGCCATCAATGAAGGAAATAAAGATTGGGAAATCAGGCAGGGAAAAGCTCCAAGGAAAAACAGAGCCAGCGCTGCACATTCCTAAAATCCTCGGCTGAACCGTGGGATGCCGCTTTTCCATCTCTTCCTGGTAAAAATCCTGGAGATGGTGCCTGGTTTAACTCCTGCCGAGGTGTCATTAAAAGGGAAAGATCCTGCTTGGCTGATGGGAATTCCCATAGCCAGGATAACACAGGGGAGACGCGGATGCAGCTGGAATGCCAGCAATAAACCCCCTGATCCCGTTTATTTGGGATCAAATGAATCCCGCCTCTTTTCCCTCTGTTTCTCTGCAGGATGGGAACGACATTCCCGTTATTTTCCAAGCTGGCCCACTTCCAGTTCATGCTTCCCACTTCCCTAGGGACCATCCTGGCTCTGTCCAGCTCCAGCTGCCCTGTCGGCGTATCCCAGCAGCTGCCCGGTGAGGCTTTTCCAGAGAATTTTGGGGAAAACACACTAAACCTGGGGTGTTACTGGGGACATGAGTCAGCTCCAGCGGGAGGAATTAATGGGAAGCTCGGCCTTGGCACGGCACATTCCTTGATCCCACATGGGGAAAAAGAGGAATTGGAAGCCCAGACCTCCCAGAGCTGAAGGTATCCAGCTTGAGTTTCAGTCGGAGCCCTCGGAAAATCCCAGGAGGATTTGGGAATGGGCTCAGCCTTTGGGAGCAGGCTCCTGTTTTTTTGCCAGAGCCGAGGGCACAGATTTTTCCTTAAATCCTGCATATCCAGTGTCTCATTCCCTGCGAAAACAGGGAGGAGGGAATGTTTGCCCAGTGAGGTCAGTGGAAAGCTGCCTCCAGCTGGGATCAGGCCTGCAGGTGTCCGGGAGGGACAAGAATCCAAGGATTTTATCCCCCTGGAAACACCTCCAGCAACTCCAGCCCCACTCGGAGCATCTCTTGTTCCTCCCCGCCTTTCTCCCGCCGCTCCTTTCGGGATAACAATGGCAGGATCCAGATGCTTATCTGCAGGGCTCTTCCCATTTCCACATCGGCCTTCACCAGATTCCGTAGGGATGCTCCAGAAGCAGCCACAGATAACCCGGAGAGCTGGGCCAGCTCCCGGGAAAGGTAAAACCCTTGGAATTCCAGCAGGGGAGAGGGCACCTGGACCATGATCCCTAATTCCTTTCCAACATGGGAATTTGGCCCTAATGAAATCCCATCTCGGGAGCCGGAGAATGGATCCCGATCCATGTTTTCTGGGGCTGTTTCCATTTTCCCCAGAGCTGCATCAGAGTCCCAGAATTCCCTTTGCTCCATCCATTCCCTTTCCAGAGGCAAATCCAGCCTTGGATGCCCACAGCCGCACGTTTATCAGGACACAGAGGAGAATCCTACAGAAACGCTAATAAATAATGCTGGAAAAGAGGGAAAATCCCTTTTAAATCCCTAAGGAAGCATTTTCTTCCCTGTTTTCAGGGAAAATAAAAAGCCCTTGGAGCTGGGTGTGGAATGAAGGGAAGATTTCCCTCTGGCTGCGATCCCAGTGTTCTCCCTGCCCACCATGGGGAATTTCCACTTTGCATTCCTTTTTTTTTGCCTTGCTGAGGCAGGGAAATTCCAGGCGAGGCAATTCCAGCTCCGGCACATCCCTTGGCAGCGGCGGCCGGCTCCTGCAGAGCCGTGATAAGGAGGGAAAACCTTGGGATGTGGTCTCCAGCCGGAAAGCTCTGCCCAACCCCACCATCTCTTATCTTTATTGCCCGCATTCCCAACAATCCCAAGTTTTATTTAATTTATGGAGCTCTCATCCCGAAGGTTGTGAGAAGCGAGGCTGCTCCGGGCCTGATCGAAGATGAGGCTTGACAGCAGTGCAATTCCAGCAAAAATCATCGGATTCGTCCTCCCTGCTCCGACGGCAGCCAGGAGCAGGGAAGCAGAACTCGGAGCCTCTGGAAAAGTGCTGACGTTTTCCTGTCCTGCCGGGTGCCTCCCAGCAGGAAATCGTGCATTGTACTGGGAGCGCCGAGTTTTCCGGAGAAATCCTGCCGGGATCCGCTCCGCCGCGGGCTGGGAGCTCTTGCCGTGGCCATGGAGCGACGCCCTCGCTTCCCAAAGCAGCTCCAAGAAAATCTTGGGATGGGGTTTAAAGCAGCTTGAGCCAGGCTTAAGGCAGGGATTTGATCCCTAAATTCTGTTAATTCTGCCCTGGCTGGAATCCATTCTGGGATTCTGGGAAGATTTGGGAACATCTCCCTAGGCCACGGAGCCCCATCCCAAAGCCAGAGGGATTGGAAGCACATTTGGGATTGAATCCCAGCCACTTCCCAGCTTCTCGGCTCGCTCCCAGCTCGGCGACTTCAAATATCCCAGGGTCGGGAGCAGGGATTCGTTCCCACATAAATCATCACCACGGGGCAAAGGCCATCTCATTCCAGGAAAATCTGAAATCCCGGGAATGCCCCAAAAAGGGCGGGATTTGCTTCTTCCCAGAGCCCAAGCAAGGAATTAAAACCTCACTTGACTTTTCCCAGGAATTTCAGAGCTTGTCTTGTCCTCCCCCTTTCCCAAACTTCCCAATTCCCTGAGAGCTGCTTTGCCCTGGCTCCAGCTTTTCCCAAGCCCTTCATCAATTTTCCTGGGGAGATGAGGAGAGAATCCCAGCTCAGCTGGGATTATTCCTCCATCCCATGAAAAAGTAGGGAAGTGCCTCCGGACCCCCCCGGCAGCCCCCAGATGCGGAGCCAGCAGCTCCGGCCTTCCTCCCATTCAATTCCCAAGCAGCCCCATTTCCTTGGATAAATAGGAGCAGGAAGAGGGAAAAGAGTTAAACCAGGCAAATCCAAAGGGAAGAAACCTTGGAGCAATGCAGAAAAGGAAAACCATCTTGGAATTGCTCTGGAAATCCCACCAGGCTTTGCTCAGGACTGGGAATTCTTTCCATGAAAAAAAGGGATTTGGGTGGTTTTCCCAATCCAAACCCCAGAATTGTTGTAGCAACAGCTGGGAACAGCACAGGGATCTTCTCCCCTCGCGTTTTCCATGGATTTTTAATCCATCTGTTCCACATGAGCTGTGGGAACCGAGGTCCAAACCCACCTGGGCTTGAAGAGGGTGAAATGGGAATTCTTTGGGAATTTTGTCCCTCCACCAGCTCCCAGAAGGCTGTGGGACACTTCTGATCCTGCCAGAGGGATTCTCCCGCGAGAATTCCAGGCTCACGCATCCCGGTGCGCACCAAGGCTCAGCCTTGGATATGGACCAGGGATCCCAGCTCAGGATTTAGGGAAGCACCTCACAGGATTTGGGTTCCAACCGCCAGAATTCCAGCCTGGTTCTCGTTCCTGGATTCTCCCAAGGACCTGGAAGGGCAGGAGCCAGCCCAGGACAGTGATGCCAGGAGCCACATGAGTCCCATCCCAGTTTTTCCCCCAAAATTCCAACTTTGGATCGTGCCGATGGCATTGTTAAGCTTTTGTTGCTTTTGGGCTCCAAGGGCAGGGATGGGGCAGTTTTCCAAGGATTTCTCTACATCCAAAGGGCTTGGAAACTTGGGGTCTTCAAGGCAAAATCCAAAAAATTCCAGGGGAATATTTTCTTCTTTTGGCCCAGGTGGGAAAAGGAATTTTATTCCCACTTAAATCTGCTTCAGCTGAACACACAGGGAGATGGGAAAGAAGGATCCTGGGATTTTTAGGGATTTGGGAAGTGGATCAGAGTGGGACCTGGCTCTGCAGGGAATGGGAATGCCCAGGAATTCCTGGCACTGGGATCTGCAGCATCCCACACCCCAGGTGGGAAAGTGGCAGCATCCAAGGCCTGAATCCTACGGGATGCGAGCTAAACCCAGGGAATTGTTGTTCCAGTCCATGTGCCGGACTTGGGATGCAAATTTTGGAGTGGCAATGGAGCGTTCCCGCATCCAGGATGTCGGGAATGAGGCCTGGCCCGGTTTTTCTGACCTTAAGTGGGACTTCCAGCTGAACCCCAGGCCCTGGAAAACAAATCCATCAAAAAGTGGGAATGGGCTCCCACTTACCTTTGGCTTTGTGTTTATACTTGGATTTGGGATGAGGTTTTTATGGAGTAATGTTCCCTAGGGATAAATCTCTGTTTATCCTGGATTCACCTGGATTTGATGGGAATAAAGGTCCGACAGAGCTTCCCAGCTGTCTGCCCACACCTCCCAAATTCCCTGGAAAAACCTGGAGCAGTTCGGTGCAAAAAAAGATGGATAAATGAGCAAACCCCACTTCCCTCCCTGTGGAATCGCTCCACAAAGCATCTGATTCCCAAAAGAGATGGAATCCCAGAAATCCCTTCTTGGCAAAGAAATGGGAAAAAGAGGAGGAAATACGGAACTGAGAATCCCACACTATTCCCAGTTGGAAGAGACATCCAGTCAGCATCCAACAGGGAAACAAGGCGAGCTGGGATAATCTTACAATCCAGCAATAAAATTCGCATGGGAATATCGGGAATATCCCGTTTTTCTCACCTCCAAGCCACAGACTCCACCAGCAGAAAAGATATGGGATGACTTTTCCCTCGGGATTCCCCTCCTATCCCAGGAATCACAAGTTGATCCCCATTCCTGGGGCAAATCCAAGGCCCTCCCAGAGTCTGGAGTCCAGCCCTCCTCCTCCTCCTCCTCTCCAAGGAGGAAGATTTGCGGGATAGAGCAGAAAAACCTGAAAAAGAGCCCAGTGTGGGAAGCAGGAATGGTGACGCTGCCGGCGGGAGCAATCGGGGCTTTGCTCAGATCAGCTCCCGCTGGGAATGACCTCAATGTTTTCATGTGCTCGGAGCCATTCTCCTGCCAACTTTGTTTTTTTAGGGAATATTTGAACTTTAGGCTCCTCTCCCTTGTGGAGTTCCCGGCGGGATCTCTCCGTGGATGGGAAGAGGGGCTGGAGCGGCTGCATCCCGGCGTGGGGGGCTCTGGATTTCCCGGGGGATAACAACATGCGTAATTCCCTTTGTTTATGGAATTTGTTCCCTCACATGATCTGCTAATGGGATCCCACATTCCAAACGGAGACGATTCCGTGAAAATCAGGATCAGGAGAACAGTAATCCAAGGCTGGATTGAGTTGGGAATGACTTTAAAGCCCGACTCATTCCAAGCCCTTTGGAAAAGAAGGAATTACTCATCCTACTTCCACTGCAGGTTGGATTCCTCCCTTTGCGGAGCGACATCCCCGGTTTTTTTAGGAATCTCATCACTTTTATCCCTTTCTCCAAGCTCATCCCACGCCGCCGCTGGAATGATCCCGGGAAAGCTGGGAAGGGTCTGGAGGAGCCGCTCATCCCTTTGGAGAATCCCACCCTGCTTTTCCTTCCAGAGGAAGGGAAACACCCGGCCCTTCCCGAGCCCCTGGAATGCTGACAGCCCTGCCTTTCCCTCCTCCTTCCTGGGATTGGGCGCAGCAACGGGAAAAGCGGCTGGGCTGGGACAGCGTTAAAAAAGCGGCAGGAAAATTGGGAAAACAGGGAACGATCCCTCTGGGCGTGCTGGAAACGCGGGGATTGTGCCAGCGCTGAGTCATTCCCGACCCTCCCAGCCCCTCCGGCCGGGAATTGCGTTCGGGAATGGCAGCAGATCCCGATTGGCTCCGCGCAAGGTGGAGCTGGAGCAGCCGAGATCCCGCTTTAACCCCCTCCTCGGTTTTGCTGCCTGGGGGGAATTTGGGAAGCGTTGGAATGTTGGAGGGATCGGGAGTTTGGATCGTGCCCCTAATGGAGGAATTCCAGCAGGAGGGCGAGGGAAAACAGGCCGGGAATTCTGTGGGATGAGCAAACAGCTTCCAGAGGGGGGAAAATCAGTATTTAATAACAGCCCAGCACTTCCCTGCCTCTGCTCCAGGAGAAAAAACGTGGATTTATGGACACACCTCCCTTTATCCACGTGTCCCAAACATCCCAGAGAAAAACAGGATTCCCCAAATCCTCCATCCCGGATCCCAGACCTGACTGTCCCCATTCCTGGGATCATGAGGCTGCATCTGGAAGTGCTTGCTTTGGGATTTTCCCTGTGATGGGAACCTAAGGATCACTTTGGATGCCCCTGCTCCCGGTTTTGGGTGAAAATAGGGAATTCTGTTCCCCACAGCTCCTGTGGGCAAGGAAAACCTGTTTTCCATGGAAAACCAGAGGGGAAAAAAAGAGGGAAACGAGTCCTCACAGACCCCCTGGAATGCTTCCTTCCCATGGTAATTCCATGGTTTTTTCAGGCAGGACATGCTCCCACTATTTTTTTTTTTTAATTCCTTAAATATTTGACCAGGAAAACCGATCCTGCCACCGAATGGGATGAGCTACAAGTGGGAATGCCGAGTGGAAAATCCCAATTTATGTCAAAATAGAGCTCTCAAATATCCCAAAAATGTTCCCTTCTTTTTGCCTCCAGCTTCCCACAAGGAACAGCACCCAAACCCCAGGAAAAACCACATCAGAATTCCATCCTTTGGGAATTCTCTGTTGCCTTTGTATTTTGGGGCAGAAATTTTCCTGATTTTTCCTTTCCTTAGGCAATCCCTGCTTGGGGAGGGGGGTTGGAATTCCCTCCGGAACAGAAGGAGCTGCCAAATTCCCAAACAGCTCATCCTGAATTACCAGGACACCCCAGGAAATTTGGGAATCAGAGGGAATTGCTCAGGGATGCAGCATTTCCCCCCCACCCCCAGCTGCTCTGAGCTCCGAATCCCAGTGTGGCCTCTCCGGCTGGGTTGGATTGTTTGGAAAAATCCCGGAGTTTATTTGTGTGGCCACAGGGTGTGTGCACTGTCCAGGTGTCCTGGTGGCATTCCAACATTCATATCCCAAAATCCCCCGCTGGAATGAAATCAGGGAATTCGGGTTGGGATTTTCTGTCCGGCCTCTCTTTTGCCTTCCCCCGTCACTCTTCCAGAACTCCCCCTGAGATATTCCTTGGGGAATATCCCGGTGGGAGGAGGGATCCATCCCCTGGAAGGCTCTGACTGAATTCCCTGTTTTCCTAAATTCGCTCCATCTGGAGGAGAGGTTGTTCCCGCCCCGCATTCCCGCCCGGGGCCACCCAGGACAAGCCAGTCAGCAATTCCAAGGCTCTGAATACATGGAAAAATTAAAGGTTAATAAAAAATTCGTGGGACAACAAAGGAAGTGAGGATTTCCCCCTGGATGATTGTCCTGTTCCCACTGGGATCTGAGGAGCTTTTCCTTCCTGGAGGGAAGCCTTCCAGAGCCATGATTCCCACTTTTCCAGCTGCTCTCCAGCCTAATATTCCAGCTGTTGTCCAGTCCTTCCACTTCCAGGAGGGAAGAGTTTGGGAAGAGCACCCCATTTATATCCCAAAGGAATTCCAAAGCATGGATCTGCTGGGGCCCAGTGGAATTTCTCCTCCTGGGAATCCCAACGACTGTTTCCAAATGGAATTCCTGGGTTTAAACACCAAGCAGGCTGGAAAAATGGGACAAAGCTCGGGATCATGTCCTGACTTGACATCCGGCAGAATCCTCGGAGCCGCTGAAAACACCTGGAGCAGCTCTCTCCCACCTGGCGGAGACCCCAGGGAGCCCCTGGAACTTTATGTGAACACGGCTTGGAGTTTAGCTGGAGACATCCGGAATTCCTGGGTTTGCTCTGGGTTGTTTTGAACATCCCCAGCTTTAGCCTGGAAGTTGCTCCAACATTGGGAAAAGTGGATAAAGGGAGGGAAGGCTGGAAAATGCCAGCCTGGAATGTGGACTCCACGGAGCAAAGTCCCTCCTTCCATGAAAAGGAGGGAGATGCCCAAAAGGAACGGGATATTTGGGATGGAAATGGTGCCATCCTTTCCTCACTCCCATCCAGGTGGGCGTTCAGCCGCTCCATGAAAATAAATCATGGAATGGTTTCATTTGGAAGGGATCTCAATTCCTCCACTCATTCCATGGGCAGGGGCACCTCCCACGATCCCAGGTGCTCCAAGCTGCCCTTGGGCACTTCCAGGGACGGGGTATCCACAGCTTCTCTGGGAATCTGTGCCAGGGCCTCCCCAGCCTCCCAGGGAAGGATTTATTCCCAATATTCCATCCAAACCTGCTCCCTGTCTATCAGAATTCCCCTCATCCTGTCACTCCAGCCCTTGGAAATAATCTCTCCCTATTTTTCTTGGCTGCTTCAGCTCCCGGAATGCCACAATTGGATCATCCCGAAGCTTCTCTTTTCCAGGCTGAGTGATCCCGATTTTCTCAGTTTTTCCTCCCAGCACAGCTGCTCCATCCTCCTGATTATCCCGGGGCCTCCTCTGGATTTGCTCCAACAGCTCCGCGTCCTCTCTGTGCTGGGAGCTGGATGCGGAATTCCAGGTGGGATCTCGCTGGAGCAGAGGAGCAGGGATACGAAAACCCAGACAGAGCCACGTCCTTTTCCTTGTTCCCATGAAAACCCCGCTAATTCCTGCTCCTCTCCATTGCCCAAATTCCCAAAATTTCGTGTCACTGGAGCAATCCCATCCCAAGCGCCTTCCCAGGGCTTCCCAAGCCCCGGCTCCGTGTCCTTGGGACGTCTCCAGAGGGATCCCAGTTCCTCCCATTCTTTTCCAGCACAGGTGTCCCCGCTCCGGCTCCATTGTCCCTCATTCCAATCCCGGGATTTGCCGCTGCTGACGTCACACATGCCACGCCCTTTTCCGTCCTTAACCTCGGAGCAGCAGCTTTTAACCAATTCCTTCATTTTCACCGATTCCCGAATTTTTCCCTTGGTTTTCATTCATCCTATGGGATATTCCCTTCGGCGGGAATTCCGCTCTCCAGGAGATCGCTGGGACTGGATTCTTATGGAAAACGGGGGGTATGGATGTGTTCAGCTTGGGGGGGAGGGTGGGAAATAAAATCCTTTTAAAGGTCGGAGCCAGGACTTGGATTTTCAGTGGGAACATCCCAGAAAATGTAAGGAGTGGGGAATATTCAATAAAAATAAAAGCAGCACCAGAAATTCCCCAAAATATTCCCACATAAGCTTGGAACGTGAAGATCTCCCTAAAAGTGATGGGAGGGAGCTTTCCTATCCATGAAAGTCTTGGAAACTGGGAATATTCCAATATTTATTAGGGAAAAAAATAAAAGAAAGCCACTGGGATGAGGTTTTTAGCTTTATTTTTGCAAATATTCCACGTTTTTGAACAAGAAATTCTTCCTTGGGACAGGATTCCCGATTGGACTTCCTACACATCCTAATAAAGAAGATTCCCCCAATTCCTTAATTATCCTGGAATGACTTTTAATATGCACCCAGGAATGATATTTAAATATTTGGGGATTTTTCCCAGTTTGGGAATATCCAGAGGAGCTGGAGGTAGAAATGCCCAGTTTTTTCCAGGAAAATTTGCTTGGATTAAAAAAATGCTGGTTTGGGCGGTGGAAAGAAGCTGTTGGATGGAAAATTGTGGGGTCAGCTGGGAAAACAAAACATGATCCATGTTTTTTCCAACAGTCCTGGACAGGCAGCAGGGAATTGCTTTTGTGTTCTGCTCTCTTATTCCAAGTCCAAAAAAATTCCCTCAATTTCCGGAATTCTGGTGAAATCCAGTTAGAAGCAGCATCCAGGAGGGTTTTCTCCCTCCCAGTTTTCTGGGAAGTTGTTGTCCCAAAACGCTCCGGTCTCAGAGCATTGGCTGCGGATCCCTGAGCCCCCACTCGGATGGGAGATTCCAGAAGCTATCCCAGCAGCCAGGGCTTTCCCAGGAATGCTGCGCATGAGCAGGTCTGGGAATAATCTGCAGCTTCCATCGGCATTTTTGGCAGGAGGAGATTCCCAGTTTGATTTCTCTCTTGGGTCACAGCCACTCCCTGAGGAATTCCAAACCCACCTAACCCCACAAATTCTGGGATGGGCAGCGGATCCATGGCTGTGCCAAGCAGGAAAAGATTCCACAGACTCCCGGGGTTAAAGCCTGGATTTGCTGCTGCCAGAGGGAAGTTCCAGGAGAAATCCTGGGAATTTAGGGAGGGAACTGGGATCAGCCCGGAGCATCCCGGCACCAAGGCCTGCAACAACCCGGGCTGGCAGAATTGTCCCTGCCTGGCTCGTGGATGAGCTTTTCCAGCCCCAGCCTGGAATTCCATGAGGAATCGGCATCCATGGGATGCCAGGACAGCGCTGCCCACGCTGCGCTCGGGGTGGCACTGAAGCCCGGCCGAGCTTGGCTCCATCCTGGCATTCCCAGGACCTTCCCACGACCCGGCTCCTATTTCAGGGCCCTTCCCTCTATTTAAGGAAAGGGGAAAATGTGCTGGAATCCTCGCGCGTGCGCGGGACAGGCCGCGCCAAAGATTCCCTCGTTTTCAGAGGCCGACGTCCACAGATCCCACGGCTTTTCAGTCGGGATGTTTTCCTTCCCCTTTTAGCTACACATGCTGGAAGACTCCCGGCCCCTATTAGGGCTTGGAAAACGCAGCCGCGGCCGGAGGGAGTCAAGGGAAAAAAAAAAAAAAGGCAGGAACACGACAAAAAAAGCAGGAGCGCGGCGTGTTTTTCCCGAGCCATTGGGATGGGAGTGAGGAGCCGGGGGGAAAGGGAAGCCGAGGAGCGCAGCAAGCGGCCGGGAGCCGCTCCACGCTACAGGAAGCCGTGGCCTCCGGTGATAAATAGGAAAGCCGGGAGCACAGGATGTGTCTCGGGAGAGCTCGGCGGGACACCGGGATGTGAGCGGCGGCCGTGACTGCGCTGTCCACTCGCCCGGCGGGATGGCCGCGCTCCG